>CAWUFW010020844.1:0-138983 GCA_963921515.1 Calotriton arnoldi
TACCAGTTAAAGTACATATGTGTTCCCAGGCTACCAGATCTAGTGGAGGATCGAGTTTACTATTCCACTTGTCCCGGCTGACATCCTCAACTCTCACAAGTTCAGAGCGTACCGCTTTATACAGTTTGGTCACTAGTTTACGTTTTGAAGGGGCAACTAGTAGAAGCTGTAGTGACTGTAGTGTAGGCGGCTCCTCTGGGAAGGAGCCGTAGTGAGCTTTAAGCGCTAGTTTCAAGCGGTGAATAGTAAATTGGAACAACAATGATTGATTAGTCACGTATTGGAAGTCTTCGGCTGTAAGGAACTGACCTCCCACGAAAACATCTTGCATGTGTTGAATACCTACACTGCGTAATGATCGAATCGCCCCTGTTTCTCGCGTCACTGAGAGGGAGGCATGATGTGCAAGCGGCAATGCTGGAGCATACAATGGCAATTTTGCTGTCATTTTGCCAATGGTCTGCCAGGCCGCAATGGTGGTATCTACTGTATTTATTTCAGTGCGTGGCGTGCCTCTACGTGTATGTGTGAGTATTCCATCCAGTGGTGTAGGGTGAGCGTCTCCGTCCTCCACTGCCACGTGTGGCGTGAAGGCATGCGGGTTATGCCAATAGTAGGCATACTGTGCCTGTGCGCATAGGTAGTATACATAGAGATCTGGGGCAGCAAACCCCCCCTGCACATAATCCAGAGTGAGCGTGCGCCAGCTCACTCTAGCTTGTTTTCCATTCCAGATCAGCCGAAGCAATTCAGTACGAATAGTGTGGAATAGCCGTTTTGGCAATTTAATCGGTATATTATTAAAAAGGTAGAGAAATCGTGGTAATACAATCATTTTGATAATGGCAATGCGATCAACCAAGGACAAGGGCAGCGAAGACCATTTATCAACCTGTGATTCCAGCGTCGCGCATGCTGTTCCATAGTTTTCCCTGATTACAATCTCTGGATCACGATGTACCCATACTCCCAAATATTTTACAGGATCTGCGGACCAGAGCAACGGATATTCCATTTGTGGAGACGTAGTGATCGTTTTCAGGGGAACAATTACTGATTTATCCCAGTTTATTTGCAGTCCGGAAAATAAACCAAATCGGACATATTCCCGTAATATGGGGGATAAATGTTTATGTGGCTCACGTAGAAAAAGCACCATGTCATCAGCATATAAGGATATGCCGACAGGGCGGTGATTGAAATTAAGCGCTGATTCCCTATGACGCTGTCGAATTACGCAAGCTAGAGGTTCAAGTGTAAGAGCAAATAGTAGTGGTGAGAAGGGGCAGCCCTGTCGCGTGCCCCTATTAATGGATAAGGGAGCCGAGGTGAGACCCCCCACTCTGACCCTTGCCGATTGTTCCGTGTATAGGAGTTGCACCCAGCGCAGAAACATTGGCGGGAATCCCATTCGCTTCAATACATAGAACATATAACACCATTCGATAGAGTCGAATGCCTTAGCTGCATCCAGCATGCCCGCAGCAGCAGGCAGGTCCGGTGTCAAGACATGATACATTGCAAAGAGCGTCCTTAAATTATGTGATGTAGATCGTTCCGGTATGAAGCCGGATTGATCTGGAAGCACTAGGCAGGGCATTAATGGTTGTAGGCGGGTGGCCAATATTTTCGCTAATATTTTTGCGTCTAAATTAATTAATGACAACAGGCGATAAGAGTCACATTGAGACGGGGGCTTATCTTTTTTTAATAGGGTGATGATTAAGGCCTGTCTTAAAGACAAGGGGAGAGTGCCCGTTTCATGTGCTTCAGCATATACTTCTAATAGATAGGGCGTCAAAAGATCAGCGTATTCTTTGTAAAATTCCGCCGTGAGTCCGTCCGGACCCGGGGCCTTTTTGTTTGGTAAAGATCGAATCGCTGCTTTAATATCTTCTTCGCCTATTGGTTGACTTAGATATTTCCGGTGGCCATCCGCTAGCCAGGCACAAGCGATATCAGAAAGATAGTCGTCAAGCGCTGCGTCATCCAAACTCCCATGCGACATGTACAATGTAGAATAACAAGATCTGAATTGTTCAACAATCCCCTGTGGTGTATAGTGTTCTTCCCCCTGTGCGTCTACTATTTTGATTATGGGAGTGTGTTCAGTTCGGAATTTAAGTTTAGTGGCCAGTTGACGGCCGGGCCGACCTCCCTCACCGTATGCTCTTGCGACACAACGACGTGAGAGATAGCGGGTTTCGGTTTCCGCCATGGCGTCATATTTCAATAGTTGTTCTTTTATGCGCGCTAGTATATTAGTGTCGGGATCAGCCATGTAGTCCCGTTCCAGTCCTGCTAGTTTATTTTCAATGATAGAAAGCTGGTCTCGAATATCTCGTAGTATGCCAGCTGTAGTGCTGATACATACTCCCCTCACTGTAACCTTAAAGGCCTCCCACAGGATGGCGGCACTGTCTACTGTGCCCACATTGATTTCGAAGAATTGTGTTATTGCCTGTCTTATGGTATCGTTGTATATAGGGTCTAGTAAGGCCTCGGCTCTAAATCGCCATGTGAATGGGCGGTGTGTGATTGTGGGTATGCTGATATGAAGCTTTACCAGGCTGTGGTCCGATAATGTGCGTGGAAGTATTTCTATCCCAGTAACCCAGTTGTTGCACTCTTCATTCAAAAGCCAATAATCCAATCTGGACCAGGTGTTATGTGCAGGTGTGATGTGTGTGCCCATTCTCCTTTCTGCATTACGTAGTCGCCATGTATCCACCAGCCCCATCTCCAGCATAGCATCACGAATACACTGAGCGACTTTCACAGTGCGCGCGCCCTGCGGGCTTGATCTGTCCTGAATAGGGTCCAAATGTGTATTTAAGTCTCCTCCCCATAAAATGGCTGCCTCCGGCCATGTGCGCAGCACCGTGAGCATGCGCAGAAATATCCGTGGTTCATCTGATACGGGGCCATAAATATTAATGACGGTGATACTGGTGTGTCCTAACCTCCCATGAACCATAGCACATCGGCCTTCATCATCTGCATATGTTTTGAGAGCCGTGAATTGCAGTCCACGTTTAAACAAGATAAGGACCCCTCTTGCGTATGTGGAATGTGATGAGGCTAATTTATACCCAGCCCATTTATTCGCAATTCTGGCCTCTGAAGATTTAGTCAGATGCGTTTCTTGTAACAGGGCTATCTGCACTGTATGTCTGTCTAGATAAGCTAGCACTTGGCGGATTTTTTGGGGGGTATTAAGCCCCCTTACGTTCCATGTCAAGCAGGTATAATCAGGGTGCATGGCCTAACATAACAAATTTATGGGAACATGAATCACAAGTAGTACCTCCATATTCAGATGGGCAGTTGTCTACCAATTCGGCATATCGGTACAGACTTAGTTCAAAAAACCTCTTGTTGTACTGCAATACCTCGTGTCTTATTTTCGATAGTAAGTGGTGGTCACCATCCAACGCATGCAAACGATAGCAGAGTCACAAATGCAAAACATCTCCGTGTAATCCCTAGTAAGCGGAACCTCATCATGTGCATTTGTGTGATCACTTCGAACAAGATTAAAACAAAACAATACAAATCCCTCCCCCACCCACTTCAGCACCTAACTTTGCTAAAGCCATACCCAACAACCCTAATTATCCCCATAGCAAGAAACAACAATAGTACAGTATTGAGGGGGTTACCCATTTGGGGGGCATTGCGACACAACCAGCCTCCCCAGTGAGCAGGGGAGGTGGCCACCGATTGTCCATATATACCACTCGAACCATCAGTACTGTCTTATATTAAAGGCATGCATTCAGCGGTCAGTACCCGCTTATATAAGGGCACGAATATAGCAGACAATCAACAGTATAAAAAGGATACCAGCACAGCAAGTAGTTTCAACGCTGTAGTGCCAGTGCATTGGGCATTGATAATGCGTTCATCTAGGCGCCAGTCATAGACCATGATGTTGGTCGAATCATCCTGCAGATCCACCTTCAGTGTATATTCAGGAGTGTCGTGATGTTTTCCTCATTACTCGACATCTGACGTGGCAGGAGACGGTGTCTTTTTGCGTCGCAGTGTTTTAGCGTAGTCTAGTGCCCGCTTGGGGTTTGTGAGTATCTTGGCCTTATCCTCTATTCCAATGCGAAGACGTGCCGGGTAGAGCATGGCGTAGGGGATCTTTTCTGTGAATAACATTTTCTTGGTCGCCTGAAATTCTTTACGTGTTGCTTGCACTGTTGTCGTAAAATCAGGGTAGAAGGAAAGTGCATTTTCTTGGTAGTTGACGATACCTTTTTGTCTGGCAGCTTTTAGTATAGCGTCTCTGTCTCTGTAGTTGAGCAGGCGGGCTATGATTGGTCTGGGTGGTGCTCCCGGAGGTGGTCGCGCCACCAATGATCGATGAGCTCTTTCCACAATAAACATACTGGATAGTGTGTCGTCCCCACATAGCTCACGGAACAAATTTTCGACATATGTTTCTAGGCGCCCAACGTTGGTCGACTCCGGAAGTCCCAAAATGCGTACATTGTTGCGCCTAGAGCGCGCTTCAAGGTCTTCGTTTTTAGCTTGAATGATCGCCAATAGCTGTTCCATGTCGTTTGTTTTTGTCTCAACTTTCTGTAAGCCGTCCTCCGCGTTCGAGATTCGTTGTTCCGCTTCTCCGATACGCAGGCTCTGTTTGTCAAGTTTGGTGGAGATGCTATCAATTCGCCCATTTAGGGCCTCCATATTGTCATTTATGGATTGTAGGCTCATGTTTATAGCAGCTAAGGACTTCTCCAGTGTATTCGAGGCTGGGGTGGCATTGTCCAGTTCTGAGTCTGAGGCATGCTGGGGTTTACCGGATTTGCGCAGCTCGAATGTGAGACGCGGTTGGTTCTTGTCCGGCTTACCCATAATGTAGCTGTCCCAATACACCTACTGTAGTATTACCCCAGCTGACAGTTTATCAATCGACTAGGAGGATCCTTCACTAGCTACGAGCGGGTTAAAAAGTGTCATTGCAGTCTCTCAGTGAGGATGAAACCCACTGCAATCTGTGTTCTCAGCTGTGCCAGGTATCCTCATGCATGTACTTGATATGCACATCAAATCATCACACCATCTGTACCATATAGCGCTACGTCGTTCTTGTAGAGAACTGTGCTCGCTTTCAGGCAAACAACACTGCACATTGGGCACGACAGTCCCCCGACGCCCACCTTAGCACCGCCGATATCAGCAACACGACGTGCAGGTCTATTGCCATACGAGGATAGTGGCTGGGGGACACAAATTGTGGTGTGCCACTTTCCACTACCAGGGTGATGATACTGTCCACTCAGATTTCAATCATGTATACAGTGATACCAGCAGCCCCAGGAAGCCTTGCCAGCGTGCCTGCATGTATACGTTTTATACGTTTTACATCTAGCAGTCGCAGTTCGCCCTCTCAGCTTACTGTGTTCATCACGCCGCTACCGTCGAGGCAATAAGGGCGCCATTGCCGGTATCCTCCGATGTGCGTTTCTCAGAGCGCTCCGTCTTCCCCACACCCGCGTCAGGCCTCGCGGCGCGAGCCACGGCATATGCAGCTCACCTCAGTGCCCCTGATATACGGCAGATGGATCGTCAATTGCTGTTGGCAGTCTCCTCCGATGGCCACACAGCGAGCGCCGCACTTCGGCCGCGATCATTCAGGGCCTCACCGGAGGTAGTAATCCACTGAAGCGGCGATCAGGAACACCGCGGCCTCGATGCGGCACTCAGCAGCCGGGGGCCGCCATATTGGCTCGAGTGCAGCGCCAGGCAGGATCGTCTGCACATGCCGCGTCAATGGTGTTCTCCGCAGCAGAATTCGCCTCCGGGCAGCCCAGCCGAATCAGGGTAGCACGTACCACAGCTGAGCAGGGTCGATGGCTCTCGAGGTACAGGATTATTGCAGGATTGTATCGGTGGCCGACCGAGCCGCGGTATTATGCCGCCATCTTGCTGTGCGCCAAGCCACGCCCCCTCTTCTCTTGCTTCTTTATGCACCCCTCTTGCCTCTTTCTGCACTCACCTTCCCTATTTCTGCACCTCTGTTGTTTCTTTCTGCACTTCTCTTGCCTGTTTCTGTACCCCTCTTTCCTTTTACTACACCTCTGTTGCTTCTTACTGCACTTCTCTTGAATCTTTCTCCACCTCTCTTGCTTCTTTCTGCACCCCTCTTCCCTCTTTCTGCACCCCTCTTCCATCTTTCTGCACCTCTCTGGCTTCTTTCTCCACCTCTCTTGCCTCTTTGAGCACTTCTCTTGCCTCTTTCTGCAACTCTGTTGCTTTTTTCTGCACTTCTCTTGCCTATTTCTTCACCTCTCTTGCCTCTTTCTGCACCTCACTTGCCTCTTTCTGCACGTCTCTTGCGTCTTTCTACAACTCTGTTGCTACTTTCTGTACTTCTCTTGCTTCTTTCTGACCCCACTTACCTCTTTCTGCTTTCCTTTTACCTCTTTCTACATTCCTTTTCCCTCTTTCTGCACCTCTCTTGCCTCTTTCTGCACCTCTGTTGTTTCTTATTTCACTTCTCTTGCCTCTTTCTGCTCCTCTCTTGCTTCTTTCTGCACTTTTCATGCCTCTTTCTGTACCTTTCTTGCCTATTTCTTATCTTGCTTGCCTCTTTCTGCACTTCTCTTGCTTCTTTCCACACCTTTCTTACTCTTTCTGCACCTCTCTTGCTTCTTTCTGCACTTCTCTTGCTTTTTTCTGCACCCCTCTTGCCTCTTTCTGCATCCCTCTTCCCTCTTTATGCACCACTCTTGCCTCTTTGTGCACCTTTCTTGCCTCTTTCTGCACTTCTCTTGCATCTTTATGTACTTTTCGTGCCTCTTTCTGTACCTTTCTTGCCTATTTCTGTACCTCGTTTGCCTCTTTCTGCACTTCTCTTGCTTCTTTCCACATCTTTCTTCCTCATTTCGGCACCTCTCTTACTTCTTTCTGCACCTCTCTTGCTTCTTTCTGTACCTTTTTTCCTTTCTGCAGTACTCTTGCTTCTTAATGCACCTCTCTTGCCTCTTACTGCACCTCTCTTGCTTCTTTCTGCACTTCTCTTTCCCTCTTTTTGCACCTGTCTTGTCTTTTCTGCACCTCTGTTGGTTCTTTCTGCACTTCTCTTGCTTCTTTCTGTACCTGTCTTGCTTCTTTCTAGACATCTCTTTTTACTTTCTGCAACTCTGTTGCTTTTTTCTGCACTTCTCTTGCCTCTTACTGCACGTCTTTTGCATCTTTGTGCACCTTTCTTCCTCTTTCAGAGCCTTTCTTCCTCTTTCTGCACCTCTATTGCCTTTTTTTGCACCACTCCTGCCTCTTTCTGCACCTCTCTTGCCTCTTTGTGTACCTCTCTGCAACTCTGTTGCTTCTTTCTGCACTTTTCTTTCCTCTTTCTGTGCCTTTCTTCCTCTTTCTGTGCCATTCTTCCTCTGTCTGTACCTTTCTTCCTCTTTATACAGTTCTCTTGCTTCTTTCTCTAGTTCTATTGCCTCTTTCTGCACCTCTATTGCTTCTTTCTGCACTTCTCTTTCCTCTTTCTGCAACTTTCTTGCCTCTTTCTGCATCTCTCTTGCCTTTTTCTGTACCTCTCTTGCCTTTTTCAGCACTTCTCTTGCTTCTTTCTGCACTTTTCTTGCTTCTTTCTGTGCCTTTCTTCCTCTTTATGCACCATTCTTCTTCTTTCTGCAGTTCTATTGCTTCTTTCTGCACTTCTTTTGCCTCTTTCTGTACCTCTCTTGCTTCTTTCTCCACTTCTCTTGCCTCATTCTGCATCTTTCTTGCCTCGTTCTGCACCTCTCTTGCCTCTTTCTGTACTTCCATTGCCTCTTTCTGCACCTTTACTTCTCTTTCTGCAGTTTTCTTGCTTCTTTATGTAGCTCTCTTGCCTCTTTCAGCACCTCTCTTGCTTCTTTCTGCACTTCTCTTGTTTCTTTCTGTACCTTTCTTGCTTCTTTCCGCACCTCTCTTGCCTCTTTCTGTACTCATCTTCCCTCTTTCTGCACCTTTCTTGTCTCTTTGTGCAGCTCTCTTGCCTCTTTGTGCACTTCTGTAGCATCTTTCTGCACCTCTGTTGCTTCTTTATGTACTTCTCTTGCTTCTTTCTGTACCTCTTTTGCTTCTTTCTGCACCCCTCTTGCCTCTTTCTGCACCCCTCTTCCCTCTTTATGCACCTCTCTTGCCTCTTTCTGCACCTCTCTTGCCTCTTTATGCACTTCTCTTGCGTCTTTCTGCTACTCTGTTGCTTCTTCCTGCACTTCCCTTGCCTCTTTCTCCAACTCTGTTGATTCTTTCTGCACTTCTCTTGCCTCTTTCTGCACCTCAATTGCCTCTTTATGCACTTCTCTTACTTCTTTCTGCACTTTTCTTGCATCTTTCTGCGCCTTTCCTCCTCTTTCTGCATCTTTCTTTATTGGTTCTTTCTGCACTTTTCTTGTTTCTTTCTGTACCTCTCTTGCTTCTTTCTGCAGTTCTTGTGCTTCTTTCTGCACTACTCTTGCCTCTTTCTGAGCCTTTCTTCTTCTTTCTGCACCCCTCTTGCCTCTTTCTGTACCACTCTTGCCTCTTTCTGCACCTCTCTTGCCTCTTACGGTACCTCATGTGCCTTTTGTTGAACTTCTCTTGCTTCTTTCTGCACTTTTATTGCTTTGTTCCGTACCTTTCTTCCTCTTTCTGTACCTTCCTTCCTCTTTCTGCAGTTCTCTTACTTCTTTCTGCACTTCTCTTCCCTCATTCTGCTCCTCTCTTGCTTTTTTCTGCCTCTTTCTGCATCTCTCTTGCATCTTTCTCCACCTCTCTTGCCTTTTTCTGCACTTCTCTTGGTTCTTTCTGCACCATTGTTTCTCTTTTTGCACATCTGATGCTTCTTTCTGCACTTCTCTTCCCTCTTTTTGCACATGCCATGCCTCTTTCTTCCACCTCTGTTGTTTCTTTCTGTACCTCTCTTGCTTCTTTCTGCACCTCTCTTGCTTCTTTCTGCACATCTCTTTCTTCTTACTGCACCTCTATTGCTTCTTTCTGAACCCCTCTTGCCTCTTTCTGCACTCATCTTCCCTATTTCTGCACCTCTGTTGTTTCTTCCTGCACTTCTCTTGCCTATTTATGTACACCTCTTTCCTTTTTATGCACCTCTGTTGCTTCTTACTGCACTTCTCTTGTCTCTTTCTGCACTTCTCTTGCCTCTTTGTGTACTTCTGTTTCCTCTTTCTGCACCTCTGTTGATCTTTATTGACTTCTCTTGCTTCTGTCTGTACCTCTTTTGTTTCTTTCTGCACCCCTCTTTCCTCTTTATGCACCTCTCTTCCCTCTTTCTGCACCGCTCTTGCCTCTTTCTGCACTTCTCTTGTGTCGCTCTGCTATTCTGTTGCTTCTTTCTGCACTTCTCTTACTTCTTTCTGCTTTACTTTTCCCTCTTTCAACACTCCTTTCCCCTCTTTCTGCATCTCTCTTGCCTCTTTCTGCACCTCTGTTGCCCCTTTCTGTACCTCTGTTGTTCCTTTCTGCACCTCTCTTGCCTCTTTCTGCACCATTTTTCCTCTTTCTTTAGTTCTTTTGCTTCTTTATGCACCTCTCTGGCTTCTTTCTCCACCTCTCTTGCCTCTTTCTGCACCTCTCTTGCCTCATTCTGCAACTCTGTTGCTTCTTTCTGCACTTCTCTTGCCTATTTCTGCACCTCCCATGCCTCTTTCTGCACTTCTCTTGCATCTTTCTGCAACTCTGTTGCTACTTTCTGCACTTCTCTTGCTTCTTTCTGACCCCTCTTACGTCTTTCTACTTTCCTTTTTCTCTTTCTACACTCCTTTTCCCTCTTTCTGCACCTCTCTTGCCTCTTTTTGCACATCTCTTGCCTCTTTCTGCACCTCTGTTGTTTCTTATTTCACTTCTCTTGTCTCTTTCTGCACCTCTCTTGCTTCTTTCTGTACTTTTCATGCCTCTTTCTGTACCTTTCTTGCCTATTTCTGTACCTCACTTGCCTCTTTTTGCACTTCTCTTGCTTCTTTCCACACCTTTCTTCCTCTTTCTGTACCTCTCTTGCTTCTTTCTGCACCTCTCTTGCCTCTTTATGTACCTTTTTTCCTGTTTCTTCAGTTCTCTTGCTTTTTTATGCACCTCTCTTGCCTCTTACTGCACCTCTCTTGCTTCTTTCTGCACTTCTCTTCTCTCTTTTTGCACCTGTCTTGCCATTTCTGCACCTCTGTTGATTGTTTGTGCACTTCTCTGGCTTCTTTCTGCACATCTCCTTCTTCTTTCTGCACTTCTCTTCTCTCTTTTTGCACCTGTCTTGCCATTTCTGCACCTCTGTTGATTGTTTGTGCACTTCTCTGGCTTCTTTCTGTACCTCTCTTGCTTTTTTATGCACCTCTCTTCTCTCTTATTGCACATCTCTTGCTTCTTTCTGCACTTCTCTTCTCTCTTTTTGCACCTGTCTTGCCATTTCTGCACCTCTGTTGATTGTTTGTGCACTTCTCTGGCTTTTTTTCTGCACCTCTCTTGCCTCTTTCTGCACATCTCTTGCCTCTTTGTGCACCTTTCTTACCCTTTCTGAGCCTTTTGTCCTCTTTCTGTACCTTTCTTCCTCTTTCTGCACTTCTCTTGCCTCATTCTGCACCTTTCTTGCTTCTTTCCGCACTTCTCTTGCCTCTTTCTGCACCTCTCTTGTCTCTTTTTGCACCTCACTTGCCTCTTTCTGCACTTCTCTTGCTGCTTTCTGCACTTTTCTTGCATCTTTCTGCGCCTTCCCTCCTCTTTCTGCACCTTTCTTTGTTGGTTCTTTCTGCCCTTTTCTTGCTTCTTTCTGTACCTCTCTTGCTTCTTTCTGCAGTTCACATGCTTCTTTCTGCACTACTCTTGCCTCTTTCTAAGCCTTTCTTCCACTTTCTGCACCCCTCTTGCCTCTTTCTGCACCACTCTTTCCTCTTTCTGCACCTCTCTTGCCTCTTTCTGTACCTCACGTGCCTCTTTCTGCACTCTTCTTGCTTTTTTCTGCACATTTCTTCCTCCTTCTGTACCTTTTTCCCTCTTTCTGCAGTTCTCTTGGTTCTATCTGTACTTCTCTTCCCTCATTCTGCTCCTCTCTTGCTTTTTTCTGCACTTCTCTCGCCTCTTTTTGCACCTCTCTTGCTTCTTTCTGCACTTCTCTTCCCTCTTTTTGCACCTGCCTTGCCTCTTTCTGCACCTCTGTTGGTTCTTTCTGCACCTCTCTTGCTTCTTTTTGCTCCTCTCTTGCTTTTTTCTGTACTTCGTTTTCTTCTTTCTGCACCTCTCTGGCTTCTTTCTGCACCCCTCTTGCCTCTTTCTGCACTTATCTTCCCTCTTTCTGCATCTTTCTTGTCTCTTTGTGCACCTCTTTTGCCTCTTTTTGTTCTTCTGTTGCCTCTTTCTGCACCTCTGTTGCTTCTTTATGTACTTCTCTTGCTTCTTTCTGCACCCCTCTTGTCTCTTTCTGCACCCCTCTTTCCTCTTTCTGCACCTCTCTTGTCCCTTTCTGCACCTCTCTTGCCTCTCTCTTCACTTCTCTTGCGTCTTTCTGCTACTCTGTTGCTTCTTTCTGCACTTATCTTCCTTCTTTCTGCTTTCCTTTTCCCTCTTTCTACAATACTTTTCCCTCTTTCTGCACCTCTCTTGCCTCTTTCTTCACCTCTCTTGCCTCTCTCTGCTCCTCTGTTGTTTCTTTCTGCACCTCGCTTGCCTCTTTCTGCACCTTTTTTCCTCTTTCTTCAGTTCTATTGCTTCTTTATGCACCTCTCTTGCCTCTTTCTGTACCTCTCTTGCTTCGTTCAGCACTTCTCTTGCCTCTTTTTGTACCTCTCTTGCTTCGTTCAGCACTTCTCTTCCCTCTTTTTGCACTTGTCTTGCCTTTTCTGTACCTCTGTTGGTTCTTTCTGCACTTCTCTTGCTTCTTTATGTACCTCTCTTGCTTCTTTCTGCACATCTCTTTCTTCTTACTGCACCTCTATTGCTTCTTTCTGCATCCCTCTTGCCTCTTTCTGCACTCACCTTCCCTATTTCTGCACCTCTGTTGTTTCTTTCTGCACTTCTCTTGCTTATTTCTGTACCCCTCTTTCCTTTTTATGCGCCTCTGTTGCTTTGTACTGCACTTCTCTTGATTCTTTCTGCACCTCTCTTGCTTCTTTCTGCACCCCTCTTCCCTTTTTCTGCACCCCTCTTCCATCTTTCTGCACCTCTCTGGCTTAATTCTCCACCGCTCTTGCCTTTTGAGCACTTTTCTTGCCTCTCTCTGCACCTCTCTTACCTCTTTCTGCACTTCTCTTGACTCTTTGTGCACCTTTCTTACTCTTTCTGAGCCTTTCGTCCTCTTTCTGTACCTTTCTGCCTCTTTCAGCACTTCTCTTGCCTTTTTCTGCACCTTTCTTGCCTCTTTCTGCATCTCTCTTGCCTCTTTCTGTACCTCTCTTGCATATTGCTGCACTTATCTTGCTTCTTTCTGCACTTTTCTTGCTTCTTTCTGTACTTTTCTTGCCTCTTTCTGTGCCTTTCTTCCTCTTTCTGTACTTTTCTTCCTCTTTCTGCAGTTCTCTTGCTTCTTTCTGCACTTCTCTTGCCTCTTTCTGTACCTCTCTTGCTTCTTTCTGCACTTCTCTTGCCTCATTCTGCACCTTTCCTGCTTCTTTATGCACTTCTCTAGCCTCTTTCTGCACCTCTCTTGTCTCTTTTTGCACCTCACTTGCCTCTTTCTGCACTTCTCTTGATGCTTTCTGCACTTTTCTTGCATCTTTCGGCGCCTTTCCTCCTCTTTCTGCACCTTTCTTTGTTGGTTCTTTCTGTACTTTTCTTGCTTCTTTCTGTACCTCTCTTGCTTCTTTCTGCAGTTCATGTGCTTCCTTCTGCACTACTCTCTTGCCTCTTTCTAAGTCTACACTCCTTTTCTCTCTTTCGTCACCTCTCTTGCCTCTTTCTGCACCTCTCTTGCCTCTTTCTGCACCTCTGTTGTTTCTTTCTGCACCTCTCTTGCCTTTTTCTGCACCTTTTTTCCTCTTTCTTCAGTTCTCTTGCTTCTTTATGCACCTCTCTTGCCTCTTTCTGTACCTCTCTTGCTTCGTTCTGCACTTCTCTTCCCTCTTTTTGCACCTGTCTTGCCTTTTCTGTACCTATGTTGGTTCTTTCTGCACTTCTCTTGCTTCTTTCTGTACCTCTCTTGCTTCTTTCTGCATATCTCTTTCTTCTTACTGCACCTCTATTGCTTCTTTCTGCATTCACCTTCCCTATTTCTGCACCTCTGTTGTTTCTTTCTGCACTTCACTTGCCTATTTCTGTACCCCTCTTTCCTTTTTATGCATATCTGTTGCTTCTTACTGCACTTCTCTTGATTCTTTCAGTACCTCTCTTGCTTCTTTCTGCACCCCTCTTCCCTCTTTCTGCACCCTCTTCCATCTTTCTGCACCTCTCTTACTTATTTCTCCACCTTTCTTGCCTTTTTGAGCACTTTTCTTGTCTCTTTCTGCAACTCTGTTGCTACTTTCTGCACTTCTCTTGCCTATTTATGCACCTCTGTTGCCTCTTTCTGCACCTCACTTGCCTCTTTCTGAACTTCTCTTGTGTCTTTCTACAACTCTGTTGCTACTTTGTGCACTTCTCTTGCTTCTTTCCGACCCCTCTTGCCTCTTTATGCACCTATGTTGTTTCTTATTTCACTTCTCTTGCCTCTTTCTGCACCTCTCTTGCTTCTTTCTGTACTTGTCATGCCTCTTTCTGTACCTCGCTTGCCTCTTTTTGCACTTCTCTTGCTCCTTTCCACACCTTTCGTCCTCTTTCTGCACCTCTCTTGCTTTTTTCTGCACCTATCTTGCCTCTTTATTTACCTTTTTTCCTGTTTCTGCAGTTCTCTTGCTTTTTATGTACCTCTCTTGCCTCTTACTGCACCTCTCTTGCTTCTTTCTGCACTTCTCTTCCCTCTTTCTGCACCTGTCTTGCCATTTCTGCACCTCTGTAGGTTCTTTCTCCACTTCTCTTGCTTCTTCCTGAACCTCTCTTGCTTCTTTCTGCACAACTCCTTCTTCTTTCTGCAACTCTGTTGCTTTTTTCTTCACTTCTCTTGCCTCTTTCTGCACTTCTCTTGCCTCTTTGTGCACCTTTCTTCCTCTTTCTGAGCCTTTCTTCCTCTTTCTGCACCTCTCTTGCCTTTTTCTGCACCACTCCTGCCTCTTTCTGCACCTCTCTTGCCTCTTTCTGCACCTCTCTTGCCTCTTTCAGCACTTCTCTTGCCTCTTTCTGCAACTCAGTTGCTTCTTTCTGCATTTCGCTTGCCTCTTTCTGCACCTTTCTTGCCTCTTTCTGCATCTCTCTTGCCTCTTTCTGCACTTTTCTAGCTTCTTTCAGTACCTCTCTTGCTTCTTTCTGCACATCTCCTTCTTTCTGCAACTTTGTTGCTTTTTTCCTGCACTTTCTCTTGCCTCTTTGTGCACATTTCTTACACTTTCTGAGCCCTTCTTCCTCTTTCTGCATCTTTCTTCATTTTTCTGCACTTCTCTTGCCTTTTTCTGCACTTTCTTTCCTCTTTCTGTACCTCTCTTGCCTATTTCTGCACTTCTCTTGCTTCTTTCTGCACTTTTCTTGCTTCTTTTTGTACTTTTCTTGCTTCTTTCTGTGCCTTTTTTCCTCTTTCTGCACCTTTCTTCCTCTTTCTGCAGTTCTCTTGTTTTTTCTGCACTTCTCTTGCGTCTTTCTGCACCTCTCTTGCTTCTTTCCGCACTTCTCTTGCCTCTTTCTGTACCTTACGTGCCTCTTTCTGCACATCTCTTGCTTCTTTCTGCACCTCTCTTGCTTCTTTATGCACTACTCTTGCCTCTTTCTGCACCCCTCTTCCCTCTTTCTGCAAATCTCTTGCCTCTTTCTGCACTTCTCTTGCTTCTTTCTGCACTTTTCTTGCATCTTTCGGTGCCTTTCCTCCTCTTTCTGCACCTATCTTTTTTGGTTCTTTCTGCACTTTTCTTGCTTCTTTCTGTACCTCTCTTGCTTCTTTCTGCAGTTCTTGTGCTTCTTTCTGCACTACTCTTGCCTCTTTATCAGCCTTTCTTCTCCTTTCTGCACCCCTCTTGCCTCTTTCTGCACCACTCTTGCCTCTTTCTACATCTCCCTTGCCTCTATCTGTACCTCACGTGCCTCTTTCTGCACCTCTCCTGCTTCTTTCTGCACCTCTCTTGCTTCTTTCTGCACCCCTCTTGCCTCTTTCTACTCCCCTCTTCCCTCTTTCTGTACATCTCTTGTCTCTTTCTGCATTTCTCTTGCGTCTTTCTGCAACTTTCTTGCCTATTTCTGCACTTCTCTTGCTTCTTTCTGCACTTTTCTTGCTTCTTTCTGTGCTTTTCTTGCTTCTTTCTGTGCCTTTCTTCCTCTTTCTGCACCTTTCTTCCTCTTTCTGCAGTACTCTTGCTTCTTTCTGCACTTCTCTTGCCTCTTTCTGCACCTTTATTGCTTCTTTCTGCACTTCTCTTAGCTCATTCTGCACCTTTCTTGCCTCTTTCTGCACCTCTCTTGCCTTTTTCTGTACCTCTCTTGCTTCTTTCTGCACCTCTCTTGCTTCTTTCTGTACCTTTTTTCCTCTTTCTGCAGTTCTCTTGCTTCTTTATGCACCCCTCTTGCCTCTTTCTGCACTCACCTTCCCTATTTCTGCACCTCTGTTGTTTCTTTCTGCACTTCTCTTGCCTGTTTCTGTACCCCTCTTTCCTTTTTCTGCACCTCTGTTGCTTCTTACTGCACTTCTCTTTTTTTTTAAACACACTTTATTGGGTTTTTCCAGGGTTTATATATAATACAAGCATTGCATCACATGTCATAACAAGTCTATGAAGCATGTTTTATAGTGGCATGCAGTCCAATTACATTTACACTACAATTCGAAATGTAGATCGTCAAGCAGAGCAATCTTGTAACGCATTATATATCGACCAGATAACTCCGTAGCAACTGTAGCATGTCACCCAGGTACATATGCAAATGCATTAACATTATTCCTAAAACCCATTTAACTTCCCCTCCCTCCCCCCCAACCTTCCCACCACTGCTGACCCCAGCCCAATACACATTATTGTCATGTAGTTCCACAACGTTTTCCCAGGTTTTCTTGTAAGGGCAGCCCGTGTTTATGTGACGCTGATGTGCAGCGTAACTATTCTTAGGGTGCTTCTATTTGTGTGTGCTGGTAACTGGGCTATTGATCGTATCTACTCCACTTGCGCTGTGGGGACAGGTGTAGGCTCTAATGACTTAAATGCTTCCATTATATGGTCCCATTCCATTGAAATAGGCCTTTTGCGGAGGCCCCGTGCTTCTTCTCGCCTTATAGCTGCACTTTCTGTGCTTTCCCAGGGCACCACTTCACTGTGCCAAGTGTACTCAGTGGGAGACCTGCCTGACTTCCACCACATTGTTATGCAGCATTTCACTATTAACAGCGCTAGATCCACAAAGCGTAGCTGTACTTTCTGTGTTTTCGGGCATCGAGTCATACCCATCAAGCAGCATCCAGCTGTTTCCCATAGGGGTAGGCCTGTCACCGATTTAATGCTCGTAAGTATCTAATTCCAATATGCAGTAAGTACCGGGCATGACCACAGCATATGTAGGAGATCTGCTTCCACCAATTTGCATCTAGGGCAGTAGTGTTGTGTGTTGGGAAACATATGTTGCAGGCGGTGTGGGGTGAGGTAGGCTCTATGTAATATCATGTATTGAATTAATTTGAATTTGCCATTGCGGAACACCTTTTTTGGGTACTCTAACATCCCCGACCGTTCTTTATCGGTCAGATCCCTCTCAAGGTCCTCGGCCCATTTATTGCGCACAGCAGAGAGGAGAATCCCTGTATGAGCCCTAATGCCTTTATACAGCCTCTTCGTAAGGTGGCGCCCTTCCCCCATTAAGTAAATTGCCTGTACCAGTGCATGTGTTGGGGGTTCTATTCTCAGTGGGCCCAGTGTTTTTTGACATAGTGGTGTATTGTGGCATAGGTTAGGTACAGGGTACCTGGTACCCCATTTACCCTGGTTAAGTTCTCATGGCCCATTAGGGCTCCATCACTAAACAGCGCTCTCACTGTGGTTACCCCACCCTCGGTCCACGCGAGGATTCTGCGTTTATTGACTAAACCCGTTGGTGTGGGAATACCGAGGAGTGGCGTGTTATCAGCATATGGGAGACACTTGTGCGTGTATTGCAATGTCTTTTTCCAGTATGCTAGCGCCGCGCATAGCAGTGTCGGGGCACCCAGTGGTACTGTAGCCCAGGGTAGCAATAGTGTGTGCAGTGTGCCTCTGTCAATATCCCGTGCCGTGTAGCCTAGCTCATGCAGATTACGACCCGCGAGCCAGTACGACAGCCACTGAAGTTGGCTTGCATAACAGTATGCTCGAAGATCAGGTACGCCCAGTCCTCCCTTATCCATGTCTAGTTGCAGTTTAGCAATGCCTACCCGTCGGCAGTCAGTTCCCCATATCAGCTCAGATAGTACAGTCTCTAACGATTTAAAAACAGGGGTGGGAATTAATACCGGAAGATTTGTAAAGAAATATAATAGCAGCGGGAGGGCCACCATTTTTGATATAGCCACACGTCCCATCACAGATAATGGCAGCGTTCTCCAGAAGGTTATTTGCGATCTGAGTGCCCGCATTGCTTTGTTTAAGTTATCCTCTATAGGTCTTGTGTGCGTCTGTATATTTGGATTCCTAGATATTTGAATGTGTGCTGTTCAAAACATAGGGATAGCTGCCCAAATTGTATCACGTCTGGACGTTCTCCAGGGCAGAAAAAAAGGCTTTGGACTTTGTCTCATTTATAGTAAGGCCCGAAATCTATGCAAATTGTGAAAAAATCTCCGGAACCGGCTCCAGGGCGTTAACCAAGTTCTTCGCATAAATAATTATGCCGTCTGCGTAAGCAGACATCACATGAGTAATGTTACCCAGCCTGATGCCCATTTGTCCCTCATCCGACCTCAACTTAATGGCCAAGGGTTCTAACGTCAACACAAATAATAGTGGGGAGAGGGGGCATCCCTGTCGTGTGCCTCTGCCTACCAGGTAAGCACGCGAGATGTGACTGCCAGTGCGGGCCCTTGCTGTAGGAGCTGAGTATAAGAGCTGCACCCATTTCAAATATGCTGGTGGTATGTCGAATTTTACAAGTGCTCTGGTCATATAGTCCCATCGGAAGGTGTCAAAGGCTTGTAGCAGGTCTAGTGTAATGCAACCGGCGTCATGTTGGTCTACAGAGATTGTTTCCATTACATGGTGGAGTCTCCTGATATTTAATGAAGTACTACGTGCTGGTACAAAGCCACATTGGTCTGTGTGGATTAATTTATGCAAATAGGGGAGTAAGCGCTGTGCTAGAATTTTGCTTAATATTTTATACTCGCTATTAAGGAGTGATAGGGGTCGGTATCCCGAGATGTCAGTAGCCGATCGGCCCGGTTTAGGCAGAGAAACTACTAAGGCCTGCATTGTAGTGGAGGGCAATGACCCCGTGTCTATTGCAGATTTGTATAGCCTCTCTAGTTGTGGGACCAGGGACCCTGAGAAAGTATCAAAAAATTCTATCGGTAAACCATCAAAGCCTGGGGCCTTATTTCGTGGTAAGTCTAGCTTCCTTTATTTCAGCTTTCGTAATAGGGCCATATAAGTCTTTTTGAGCAGCTTGGCTCAGTTGGGGGAATGGTAAGTTATCTAGGAATACATGGAAGGAGTCATCCGCTATTTGTGGGGGGCGATTGATATAGTGATTCATAATATGAACAGAACGCCTCATTAATTTCCCGCTGCGTGTGCACCATGTCCCCTACTCGGGTGATTACTTCATGTATTGTTACAGGGGGAGGTGCATCTCGTATTATACGCGCCAGAAGCGTGCCTGCTTTATCTGCCTTGGTATGTTTTGTTTGGGTATATGATTTGTAATCTATTTGTCTGAGGGTTTCCAGCAGTTCAGCATGCTTGATACGTGCCTCCTGTAGTGACGTCACCTTTATGGGATCACCTAACGCTTCCTGCTCTAATTTATTCATGTTGTTTTCTACCGTTTTAAGATTATTATGTATTTCTTGTCTGGCTTCGGTGGTGGTACTAATGGCTATGCCCCTTATCAAAGTTTTGAAAGCGTCCCACTCTATGTGGCGCGTAGAGGCTGTATCAGCATTTTCTGCGAAATAGTTTGTGATACCCTTAGCTAATGTGCTTCGAAAAACAGAGTCTTCCAGCATTTGTGGCCATAGTTTACTGGTGGGGACCGGGGTTGGGATTCTACCCCAGGTTAGGGTGATCTCTAAGGGGTTATGGTCTGAGAAGGTTTTACCTAGGTACGTGGTATGTGTGACCTGTGTAGTGACAAGGACCGAGCAGAGTACTCTGTCTATTTGTGTATGGAGCTGATGTGTGGAGGAGAAAAACGAATACTCTCCCACACATCCCCTAGTGCCCAGTTACTCGCCCATTTGCGTAGTGCTTCTGCTTGTTTTATGGACCCTGCTCCTTGAAGTTGGGGATGGGAACGGTCTAAGCTTATGTCCATTACAGCATTGTAATCTCCGCCTAGTATCCACGGGTGATCAGTCCATCCCGCTAAATCTGAGTTAAGACCCATGAGGAACTTATCTTGATCAAAGTTCGGGGAATAAAGGCTACCCTTTACAACCTGCGTGCCATCTAATGTGCCACGTACTAAAATGTATCTCCGGAACTGATCTGTCCGTTGTTCTATTGGCTTAAACGGAACACCGTTCCTGACCCAGATTGTTGCCCCTCTAGCAAATGCTGAGTATGATGTGGAGAATACCTGGCCTCGCCATTTTTTTCCATAATTTAATTACTTCCGCGTCAGTGAGGTGTGACTCCTGCATGAACACTACATGT
This sequence comes from Calotriton arnoldi, assembly GCA_963921515.1. Classification (NCBI taxonomy): domain Eukaryota; kingdom Metazoa; phylum Chordata; class Amphibia; order Caudata; family Salamandridae; genus Calotriton; species Calotriton arnoldi. The sequence goes on from CAWUFW010020844.1 coordinate 19,839, forward strand.
GCCTTGGGCCGGTTCAACTGCGCATGTATTCTATGGCGTTTGTGTATGGACCCCAGTCCCCGCATGTTCCAGGTAGTTATATTATAGGTGCCCTGCATGGTTTCATGGTATTGTGCCTGTTACGCGTCTGCACTGGGTGTAGTAGAGTATAGGAAGTATAGTATAGCATGTTGGGTGGGTCAGAGTCAGCGGGTTCCCTAACTATAACATTGAATACTCGGTCCACCACTAGAACTGTGCTGGTCCAAACTAAATACACAACAGTGTAAACATTTAACAAGTACTTAGGTCCTTTCGCCATAATTGGGGGGTGTTTCCTGATGTCCTGGCTAGTGAGTTGAGTGACTCATGAGCTCCCTTTGACCCGGACCAGGTTTGCTTACCAAGATATTCATAACTGATGTAAGAGGAGGCATGCGCTCTGCCCACGTCCGGTTACCTTGGAGTACCTTAGAGAAAGTTCTGACTGCATGTTTCTGACCATCCCACCTGTTACCTCCTCAACCCAGGAAACCATCGGCAGTTTGGGGTGTCACAGTCCAAAACAGCACTAGGCTGTTCTCCGAATCTGAGTGGACAGAGTTCTCATCCGAAGAGTCCAAAGTTGTATGGTGATTACAGTCTCGAAATGTGTTTGCCGTTGCTATTGCATTCGTGCGCCCCTCCAATACCTGTTCCGGAGTAGGATTTCCGGCCTGGGACTTGGCGATTGATTTGTTGCGGCGTGACCGTCGCTTCCGGGCATTTCCTGGCACCAGGGTACCGCTTTGTGATGAGGACCCAGATTCCGTTGGGGAAAACATGATCTCCAGCCATTCCTCAGCTTCTTCTGGAGTGTCAAAGAACTGCATTTTTTGGTCATGAATGACCTTCATCCGGGCCGGGAACAACAGCGCGTACTTAATATCCAGGGCCATTAGTCTTTTTTTGACCTCTTGGTACAGGGATTTTCAACGCTGTACTAGCCTGGTGTAGTCTGGATACAGGGACATACGTTGTTTCTCATATTGGATTTGAGATTTTTCTCTGGCTTTCTGCAACAACATGTCTCGATCTCTAAAGTTTAATATTCTGGCAATCATGGGGCGTGGGTGTGCCCCAGCTGTTGTCCTCCCCGTGGATATTCTATGTGCTCTCTCTACACAGAAGAAGGCCAATAGTCCCTCTGGGGCTGCGTGGTCTCGAAACCATTGTTCCATGAATTTGGTAGCATTAGGCCCTTCACTACGTTCCGGTAGACCTATGACTCGGACATTGTTCCGTCAGGTTCTCCCTTCAGCGTCATCCACCCTGTCCTGGAGCCCCGACACTTGATGCTGTAGCTGCGCAATTTGCACTGCGTGGTCTTTGTGCTGGGGTAGGGTTTCTGCCAGGGTGAGTTTGTTATTCTTTACAGTGTCTGCCAACTTGGCGTGATCTGCATTTAGGAGGGTGAAACCGGTAGTTAGGGAACCAATTTGTTGTTCAATGGATCTTCTCGAGTCTCTCACCTCTTGTAGGATTAAGTCTAATTTGTCCGGAGTTGCTTCCAGGTTAGTGGGTGGGACACAGTGTGTTAGCTGGGTGGGGGCATCCAGCTCCTCTGAGTGCTGTGTACTTGTAGTGCTTGCGTCAGGCACTTTCCCTTTGGGGTGCCCCATTTTGCCGTGATATCTGGTGTCTCACTATAGAGTGTTCCATGGCGTCAGCTGGGCAGAGACAACTTCTGGCAGTTTTTATTGTTCACTCCCTGTGGCGCAAGCCGACCTCATGCGGGTTCAAGAGCTCCGGGGTTTCATGTAGGGAGGGAGCAACCCCAACTGTTGGTGCTGTGCAGATATTGCTTCTAGTGTTGCGGTACACTCATGTCAAAGCATCGCTCCTGCGCCAGTATCGAAGACCTCCCACCGGTCTACACCAACAGAATCTGGATCCTGCTAACCAGTCAGGCAGGCCTATCCAATTATGCCACAGCATTCAGGTCTAGTGTGCACAACGTCCAGCATGACCCCACTAGGCAGTCCACGATGGTTGCAGTCATCACACCTAGAGGGGGGGCCGTGTCAAACCAGTGTTCCACTGGTATTCCCACTCCGCTGCACAGGCAGTGGCGTGGCCGAGCGTCCTCTTCAGCGGTATGGCGCTATCAGCGGTAATCACTGATTCCTGGGCTCTTCTAAGGACACTGGCGGCACCCCACACCTCTGTCGACCCTCTATATTCCCGCTCCAAATCGGCCGCATCTAGCTTGATGTATCAGGGCGCCCCCTGGGCCACACGCCCCACCCTCACCGCTATGCAGTCCTTCTTCAACTCGGTGGGAAGGGGAGGGGTCCGCCCGCAGGCCGCAATGGCGATTACACGCCGCCTCTCCACTTTGCGCCTGGCCGGTGGCGCTTTAGTGGATCTATGTCTTTGGAGGATCAGAGCACCCCCAGCCCAGACACCGTTACAGGTGACGCAGGCCGTGCCCTCCGTACACTTCTGCGGACCGCAGTCTCCCGCCTCCCGGATCTTCGATAGGCACACCGGGACTACACCCCCATGCGCCCCCGCACTCACAGCTTTGTTACCGGGTGAGAGCCCGATCGGCTTCACAGGAGATTTACGCCAGTCTACTTCGAAGACGGAGGGGGGAGACAGTGGGGCCCACCCAGTCTTGCCAGGTGACGAAGGCCCGATGTAGGTCCTAGGGTACAGCTTACGCGCACCCGATCCCGGGCACACTACGATCCTTAAATCGCAGCCTCTAGGGGGTGAAATCAGGATAAATCCTGCGTCAGTGCTCGATGCCATGGCGTGTGGCCTCCGCAGTCGGCGCCTGTCTCCCAGCACACAGGCTCGGCCGCACACGCGGTCCCTTCTTGGCGTCCAGCTACTGCTCCCCAGTCGGCGGTGCACAGAGCTCCAGGCAGCACAGCAGCAGGCTCCCCACGCCCCAGGCACGTAGCAGCACAGCCTCCGAAGTTATTGTTGCGGATGGGAGTCTGTTACCCAGGATTTAGGCAGGATCTTCTGGCCCGGGCACGGAGTTCTCTTACTGTGCATCCGCCATGGTTGCTAGTTGGCCACGCCCCCCTTCTTACTGCAGTTGATTCTTTCTGCACCTCTCTTGCTTCTTTCTGCACCCCTCTTCCCTCTTTCTTCACCCCTCTTCCCTCTTTCTGCACCTCTCTGGCTTCTTTCTGTACCTCTCTTTCCTCTTTGAGCACCTCTCTTGTCTCTTTTTGCACCTCACTTGCCTCTTTCTGCACTTCTCTTGCTTCTTTCTGCACTTTTCTTGCATCTTTCTGCACCTTTCCTCCTCTTTCTGCACCTTTCTTTGATGGTTCGTTCTGCACTTTTCTTGCTTCTTTCTGTACCTCTCTTGCTTCTTTCTGCAGTGCTCATGCTTCTTTCTGCACTATTCTTGCCTCTTTTTGAGCCTTTCTTCTTCTTTCTACATCCCTCTTGCCTCTCTCGGCACCACTCTTGCCTCTTTCTGCACCTCTCTTGCCTCTTTAAGTACCTCACGTGCCTCTTTCTGCAACTCTCTTGCTTCTTTCTGCACCCCTCTTGCTTCTTTCTGCAGTTCTCGTGCTTCTTTCTGCACTACTTGTGCCTCTTTCTGAGCATTTCTTCTTCTTTCTCCACCCCTCTTGCCTCTTTCTGCACCCCTCTACCCTCTTTCTGCACATCAAAAGTATAAGAATTACTTTATTGCATGATTTGTTAAAACCCTTGCAATGGTCTACAATAGCAGAAATTCATTACAATATATAAGACAAATGGTTGATTAAAGAGACCTTGCAATTCTATTAAAAAAATGTAAGTCATTAATAGTGACATACAGTAAGTTATGTCAATTAAAAAAGAAAACGGCAGTCACCAATAGGCAGAGTGGTTCTGCACATCTTTTGCCTCTTTCTGCACTTCTCTCGTGTCTTTCTGCAACTCTGTTGCTTCTTTAGGTACTTCTCTTGCTTCTTTCAGCACCCCTCTTGCCTCTTACTGCATTTCTTTTCCCTCTTTCTACATTCCTTTTCCCTCTTTCTGAACCTCTCTTGCCTCTTTCAGTACCCCTCTTGCATCTTTCTGCAACTCTTTTGCTTCTTTCTACACTTCTCTTGCCTCTTTCTGCACTTCTCTTGTGTCTTTCTGCACTTCTCTTGCCTCTTTCTGCACTTCTCTTGCCTCTTTCTGCACATTTCTTAATCTTCTCCACCTCTCTTCTTTTTTCTGCACTTCTCTTGCCTCTTTCTGTACTCAAATGGGAAGTGCAAGCTGTCAAGTTTAAAGGTCTGTGTGCTCTCTTGACTGAGGCATATGTCAACTTGTACATGTATTCTCAGATGTGTTATACATCTGAAGATGGTAGCTTAAAAAGTGAGTAGCTTCTCCTATAGTTGGACAAATCTTCTCAGTTCTGCTTCTTTTTGCACCTCTCTTGCGTCTTTCTGCACTTCTCTTGCTTCTTTCTGCACCTTTCTTCCTTTTTCTGCACATGTCCTACGTATGTAGGCATAGGTAGAAAATAGCATTTTAAAAATCCTTAGAAATTCACTGAAATAACCAGAGGTTATGTGACATCATCGGCAGTGCATTGAGGGGGCGCAAGTTATAGTTAGCTCAGCTATATATATAATATATATATATTTGTCATTTTACTGCTCGGAGAGGATGGCACAGTGCTAATCCTATGCTGAAAGACTTTGCTGTAGAAATGACAAAATACTTTGTCCCTGTCTATCTCGGTGTGGATGGCAATGTGCTAATCCTATGCTTAAAAACTTTCATACAAAAGCAGACATTTGAGTTGAGGAAATTCAGAGTGTCGCTGGTGCTGTAGGGTGCTCTAAACAGAAGCTGCACTTCACCTAAACTTGGGAACTACCCAGAGTTCTCTGCTTCTTTTTTGCATAATTTATGCACCATTCTATGCCTGAATGGGTATTGTTTTGATTTATACTGGGTGCTCCCTTGTCTCTGTTCAAAGATAAACCTCTCTGAAGAGCTATAAAGATAGCAAAACATGTGCCAGGGGTTGCTTTTATTAATTCCAGGATGGCTAAGATGGGATTTTCCCAATCCAAAGCTGTAATACTGTGCCTGGAGTGGGAAACGGCTTTTGTCATTTTATAGCTCGGTGTGAGATAAGCAAACTCAGAGTCTCACTGGTGTTGTAAGGTGCTCTATACCTAAAATGTTTTTTTTGCATATATTTATACACACACACACATATATATATATATATATATATATATATATATATATATATATATATATATATATATATCAAAAAGAAACCTCTGCTCCACTTCAGGAAAAGAGCACGCACACAAGGGCTATTCAGGTTAAGGCCTTTTTTATTTAATAAGCCTCCTCCGACCCAGCAAAGAGAGACGCGTTTTGGCTGACTCAGCAGCCTTCTTCAATCTGATCATATATATATATGCTTCCACAATGTGATTCCGGTTCATGGTGAGCACAGCAGTGGGTGAAAACGTAGGGGCAGAATCCAAGCCCATCATTCATTTTTCAAAGCAAGGGAGCTGCATTCTGAAATCCAGTATTCAAGATTTATGCAATACATCACTTCACCAACGCTGGTGAAGTGGTGTATTGAATATATCTTGAATACTGGATTTCAGAGTGCAGCGTCCCTTGCTTTGGAAAAAAAAAAAAAAAAATATATATATATATATATATATATATATATATAGCGTCTTTGAAATTACATCAAGATTTTTAGACCATTTTTTACAGGACTTTGTCAAATTGTTGCCTTCCCATATCCAAGACACAGGGGACTTTTTGCGGTAGCTGCATCAAACCACATGGGAAGAAGGGGACCTGCTAATTACCCTAGATGTCAACTCGCTCTATACGAGCATAGCCCATATTGATGGACTGAGAGCGCTGAGACACTTCTTAGGAAGCAGGCCGCTGAGACTGTATCAGCATTCAGAAATGTTATTGAGGATGGCAGAGCTATGTTTGGAGAATAATTTATTCCAGTATGGCAATGACACATTCAAGCAATTGAGGGGGACGGCCATGGGTACCTGCTTCGCCCCCAGCTATGCAAATCTTCACATGGGCTGGTGGGAGGAGCAGGTACTCAGATCCGTATTTAGAAAAGAGTGGGAGAAGAACATCACGTTGTGGGTCAGATTTATTGATGGCCTGTTCATCATTTGGAGGGGGTCATCAGCCGATGCAAAAATGTTTATTGCTTCCCTGAATGTGAACGACTTGAATCTCAAATTTACTGATAATCTAAGTTATTCCTCTGTACATTTTCTGGATCTAGAGGTGTTTGTAAATGATGGATGCCTGCATACCCACACCTTTAGAAAGCCCACTGCAGGCAACTCTGTTCTACACTGTAAAAGCTTTCATCCTCAAAAGCTCAAACAGAGCATCCCCTATGTGAAGCAGCTCCGCATGAAAAGAAACTGCAGCGAACCAAGTTCCCTAGCGCAAGCCCAAACTGATTTAACTTTGAGGTTTAAAGAAAGAGGCTACAGCCAGGCTGTCCTTGATCAAGCCGTAGCTAAGTTGGACAGTATGTCAAGACAGGACATACTTTTTGGGGAGAGTAAGAGGACCAAAAGTGACATCAACTCCCAGGGACAAGACATTAGGATGATAACCGGATTCAATACCTACCATGCCAGGGTGAGAGCCTGCATGAGTAGGCATTGGCACTTGGTTAGAGGGGACCCTATCCTAAGAGGTACTATTCCCAGAAAACCGCTCATCTCTTATAGAAGAGCCAGATCCATGTGAGAACAGCTAGTTAACAACAGTCCAGAACTGGTTGAAAGTGAAAGTTGGCTTAAGGCCAACCCGGGCTTCAACAAATGCCTGAAGTGCAAGGCCTGCAAACATGGGGTCAACAAAAAAGAAGTACAGCTGCCAATAATGACCAAGCCTTGGAGAATTCCTAGGTTCCTTAACTGTAGGAGCGACCATGTGGTGTATGTGCTTCAATGCACATGCCCCATGCTATACGTGAGCAGTACCATCCATATGGCCCACGTTAGAATTCTCCAACACTTGAGAGCAGTTAAGAATAAGGACCCAGCCTACCCAGTTGCCCGCCATATTAATGAAGTTCACAGTGGCAGAGTCAAGGATTTATCATATTACGTGATAGACTCAGTCCCCAAAAAGAGAAGAGGAGGCAATAGGGAGGTTGAGCTAAGGAAGTTAGAGTCACGCTACATTTTGATGCTCGGCTGTAAAAACCCCAATGGCCTCAACTCTGATGAGGGATTACACATCCCCCTAATTTAATTGGGGGCACTGAGTCGAGTTCTCTTTATGACTAGCAGGCTGTGACATAAGGGGTGTTATCGTGCAAATGAAGTCATACACAAGTTTGGAAATGTGATTCTGTTATATGCTTTTAATGACCTTTATGTAATGACTTTTTAGGTGTGCAATTTTCTGTATAGACAGGGTGAATTTAAGAGATGGAATGTCAAGCCCTTAGGTATATTTAAGAGCAATTTAAGTGTGAGGATTATATCCTCTTTATTGTTCCAACCGGGTGTTGATAGAGATATATAGACATGGGTTCTATCCAAATACAAGCACTTTATGCGAGGTAGCAGTAATGGAGTTTCCATGCAGGCATTTTTGAAGTAGGGGAGTAAGTGTTTGCGCTTTTAGACAAGTTTTAATTAGAATTGGATTTTATTTGTGCACTTGCGCTTTATTCTCCATGGCAGCTACTATCTTAATGAACAATGTTTGCACTTGTCCCTGATACATTGCCACATTTGCACTTTATGAATCTTTAGACCTTAGGGTCTTTTAATTGCGATTTTTGCACACAATCGAATGCACTATTGCACTTTTAATTATTGGCAGCTATCATTTACAGTATGCTAAGTGAGCAAAAAAAGTGTTTTGAACTATGATGTGCATGCCAGTAATGTATATAGGGAGGTCAAATGAGAATTTGCACCATAGCAAATAGATGTATTGGATATTAGCACTTGCACTTTACTTCCAATGCCGTGAACACTGTGAAACTCAGAATGTGGACTCACGTTCCAAACCCACTAGACAGCTGTCACCGCGCCATCGGTACAGCGCTCAAAGAGAATAGCTGATGACATCGCAAACCATTGATATGCCGGGGAACAATACGATCACTAGCACTGCACCCCAGCTGCGGCGTCAGGGGCCACTGAGGCCGAGACACGTAAATACAGCCAGTATAGCGCGCAGCACCACCAGTGTGTAAAGACAGGCAGTGTAAAACTTTGAGCATATCTAAGGCAGAGTCATAACACGGCGCGCGCTGCCTTGATTAGTAGAGAGAACAACTAATCACCAACACCCGTGCATTATGCAAATACTATGCTATATGAGAACACTAACCTCATGAAATACTTAGGCAAGGGCTTGCCTCCTTGGGATAATAAAGTTCATTGAATTGAATTGATGAAAAAGAATGGAATAAGAGTAAAAATACATGACCCAAAGTGAAAGTGTGACAATATACATTTAATCACAGTGCTACTAATGCACCAGAGCATGTATTTAATTCATGAAATGTAAAAACAAAAACAAATAATCGAAAAAATGTTGTATTAGCAATAAACTTTTCTTTAGGTGTGTAGTGTTTTGTCTATGTCTTTTAGCATCACGTGGTGGTAGGAGAGCACATATATGCAAATTGGGAATTTGGCTCTTACTGTGATCAAGGCAGGGGACCCTGCCAAAATGCGTCATAGCCCTCTAATCTGCTAATAAATTAATGTTGGAGCAACTAAAAAAAAATAGCCTTCTAATCTGCCAATAAATTAATCTTGGAGCAACTCAACTTTGGTCGCTGTGTCGTGATCTGGTGCAACAAAGGAGACGCGCTGGTTTTATTTTGATATGTATGTATGTATTTATGTATGTATGTATATATATATATATATATATATACATATATCCATATAGTCATAGTTAGGGCCATGTTTCCATAGGAAAAGCATTTTTTTGACTTGCTTATATCTTTGGCACCATTTGAGGAATATTCACAAAATCTTCCCCCAAAAATGTGCTAGCGCATGGAAAGTTTTGGGGCGAAATGTCAAGTGGAGGCCGAGGAAAAGGGGGGGGTAAAAAAGTGTGTTTTCCATGATAATTCCCATATAAGCTTTGAACAAGACTATAGCCTGAACCACTGGATGGAATTGCACCGAACTCGGTAGAAAGGTAGATTTGGTTACGTAGATCCCACTTTCAGTTATTTGGTGTAAATAAATCCATTCAGCAGTTTGTGAGAAATTAAAGTAAACCCAAATTTGCTTATCAGTGATCGTGAATCCTTCGCAAATAATAATGAGCTCGTACAGAGATCTGCAGTGCTCAAAATGGCTACCAATGATTTAACCAGGAAGTGTTGGCAGCCATCTTGGGACTTTGCCTCAGCGGAGTTCCAAAAACAACACGAAAAAAGAAAAGTGGACAGGGTAGGAATACCCTGCTGCATTAGCTCTGGTCTTGGGGGTCCCTAAAGGACACGTTAAAAAAAAAACTAGCATTTGTTTTTAATGAAGCCTCAGGGTGGGTCAGGTCCTGGGGGCATGCCTCCTTTATTAAATTAAAGAAGGGGGTGTATGTGGCCCCTCTCCATGAGCATTTGTATGCCCTGGGGACCACCATCTCCCCAGGGCTTATGTTAAACATAATGCGGTGGGACCACACAGACCCTTCCTCCACAGGGCTATAAATATAATCAATAGAGGGGGGCCGCATGAACCACATAATTCCTGGGGACCACCACCTACCCGGGCTTATGTCAAAAGTAATGCAGGGATCCACGCGGACCCCCTGGCCCGGGGACCACCATCTCCCCGGTGCAATAAACAAAATGAATAGGGGAGACCACGTGGACCTCACCAAGGACCACCACCTCTCTGGGGCACCCAGAGACACATGGTCGAGCACCGGGGATGGGGTCCCCGGGGTCAAAATTGGCCCGGGAAGGGAGGCCATGGGGCACTGCTTCCCCATTAAATAATATCTGAGCTCTGGGGATGGGGTCCCTGGGGAAGAAATCAGCCTGGGGAGGGGAGCCACGCAGCCCCCCACCCCCAATGAATAATGGCCAGGCCTGGGTATGGAGTCCCCTGAGCCAAAATCCTTCCAGGGAGAGGGACCAAGTGGCCTCCCTCCCCCATTCAAATGTGGCCTAGCCCCGGTACATGGGTCCCCGGGGATGAAATCAGCCTTCCAGCTCCTCTCCCCCATTCAAATGTAGCTGGGCCCCGGGGATGTGGTCCCCAGGGCCGAAAACGGCCTGGGGAGGGGAGCTGCTGTGCCCCCCTCCCCCATTGAATTATGGTGGGCCCCGGGGAATGGGGTCCCATGGGAAAAGTTTGGCATGGGGAGGGTGGCGATGCAGCCCCCTCCCCTATTGAAATTATGGTTGCACTCCACCCCCATTTTAGAGGGAAATCAAAGGGCAGAAAAACAAGCAGAAGAGGGCAGAACAGAGGACAGAACAATGAGTAGGAAAGGCAGAACCGAAGGCAGAAAAACAAGCAGAAAAGACAAAACAGAACTGAAGAGGCTAAAAGAGAGAGCACTCACAGACTGACACACCCACTCAGACACTCACACACCCACTCACCGATCCAATGAGACACTCATAGACCCACTCACAGACCCACTTAGACACTCACACACCCACTGGCAAACCCACTCAGAGACTCATGCATCCAATCAAAGACCCACTCAAGATCACGCACCCACTCACAGACCCACTCAGAGTCTCATGCACTAACTCAGAGACCAAGTTATGCATTCACTCAGACCCAGAGAGGCATGTAACCATTCACATACCTAGGCAGACACTCACGGACCCACACACAGACCCACTCAGAGACTCACACACCCACTCACGGACACACTCATACACCCACTGACAGATCCACCCAGGCACTCTCACACCCACTGCCAGACCTACTGAGACACTTATGCACTCACTCATACATTCACTGTCAAAGGTTAGTGGTTACAGTTAGGAAATAAAATTAAAAAACCCTTGGAAATTCACTTAAAGACCAAAGATTACAGGGGCATATCATTTAGGAAACAACATCATTATAACCTTATAAATGTACTGAAAAAACCAAAGGTTACAGGGACATTATAGTTATTCTCAGATTTCAGTCATACAAAACCAGTGAAATTCAGCAGTTATAGTTAGCTGAGCTAACTCTAATTTATGCCCCCACAATGCGCTGCATATGACCTCACATAGTACATCACACATGACCTGGTCAGTGAAATCATTGATAACATCACTGATGACTCCTCAAATTACATCACTGAAGACATCATCCAAAGAAGCACTCACACTCCCACTCATACCCCTATAAAACCTCTCATACACCCACTCACATCTCCACACAACCACTCACATACTCATTTATAGACCCATACAAGTACTCACACAACCACTCACTCTTCCATAGAGCCACACACACACCTACCCACTAACACATACAGTCACTCATGCAATCACTCACTCATACAGCTACTCACACAACTTGTAAAGAAGAAGAGCAAAGCTGGTGAGTGATTTAAGTTGTGGGTCCTTTTCCAAATGGATAGCAAATGGGACTGATCAACGAGGCATATCATAGCCTTTGGAGTTTCTTTAGGGTTCTTTATTGTGAGTGAACTGGGTTATTCTGGTGATCCAGAAAAAAGCAGCCAACACGTGTTTTGCACCCTGGTGGTGCACAGGCTTGGGGCTTTTTCAAGGCTAAATACAGAGAATGCACATCATAAGTGAAGTGCCAAAAAAAAGAAGGAAAAAAAGATTATCAATGTGAAAATGAAACAGACATTAGAGCTTAAATAATATGACAAACCAGTCCAATATCCATTTGAGGCCAGATGCCAAAATGCACCCGGATGCAATACAAATTCAGAGAAAGAAATTACAAATTTTGAAACCAAGAACATCAAAGTACAGTTCAAGAGATGCTAGCATCCATATTAGGAGATCAAGGTAAATTGTGTAAGTGGTAAGACAGTATATTTGACATGAATTACATCCAGTATAATATGGGATCAGCATCACATATGCAGCAACAGCAGACACATCCAAGTTCCCAACAGTCAATGAGTTAAAGCATATGGTGATGTTAGGATTATGTAACAATCAGAGAGTATATGTAAATTAAATAAACAATAAATAATACAAATTAATACATACATGATTTGAGTATTGTGTGGATAATCCAGGGTAATTCACAGATATGTTGAATGGTCCAATCAGGGTGCAAGTAGTGTATTCAGAGAGCAAAAGGCAATACGGAAGGTGATAAATGACAAACTAAAGGCAGATTAGTTAATGCTCCTTGTGAGATCCGTACATATAATGCCATCACACCGTGGAGTATGAAAGGTGCAAGAAGGCTTTACAATTGGTGAATGCTGATTATGGTAGTGAAGAGGCCTGAGTCCCCAGAGAATTCTTTGTGACTAGACCAGAAACAAGTGTACCATGAAGTCAGAGAGTAGCATGAGGAGTGGGAGATGAAAGAAGAGGAGAAGAACAAGGCCTGCAGAGTTGGGCGTAAATATCAGAAGGAGCTCAAGGAGGCAGTGATAGGAGGCATGCTAGATAAACCTTGACCGATGTTGTGAGCGTTAAGAATAAATGTGATGGAATAAAGGGAAGATACCGTGGAAGGTGTAATCCGGTACGGTGCACACATATGTGAATGTGCAGTGTTTCAACCTGTAAGGTACAATTGGAAAGCAACACATTCTAAAACCAAATCACACCATCAAAAGAAGAAGTGGTACAACATTAAGGTACTCACATATAAAGCAACAAAGTGTGGCATCCCTAATTGGGGAGGAGCAATAATGCGGTCCTGGACTGTAAAGGACTAGAATACAACACGCATGAAGTGCCTGAGTGTGGAAAACAGAGTGAGGAGTTGGTGCTTACAAGGGTACGGAAACCCAAGGGGGGTGGGGCCGTCATATGGGCGAGGTTATAAATCATACCTGGAGTGTGAAGAGTATGTCAGCGGCATAAGTCGTTAGTAGGTCTCTGCGGTCTTGACGCTGCAAGGAGCATGGTGTTAAAGTGGTGAGCATTCTGGAAGTACTTGTGTGGCCCAGAAATAAAATAGAGTGCAATAAATCTGGCGATCATTGGACGATTAGACGGCATTTTAGAGAGAGGAGGGGATGAGTGGATAGTAGGTCACGAAGGGTATAAAGAAGTTATAAATTAAAATCAGATGCAGCATGTGAGTTCAGCACACTGCCTGAAAGGTGATCTGGTCAGTGTTAGTAAAAGAAAAGAGAGGAGAACCCGGTGCGGGTTGGTATACCTCACAAATGCATGCAAGTGTAAGACACGATTTGGGGTGCCATCTTTAAGTGGTGGGGAGATGAGAGGATGATAGATCTCAGTGGGTATAAAAAGAGGTACAGACAAGAAAATAAGTGACACCATGAGAGTTCAGTGGGCACACCCCAGAGAGCACTGGTACAGGCTAGCTTAAGTCTCTATCACAACCACATATGATGGTGAGCAACAATTGCACCTCCAATTGTATAAGTAAGTATGACAGGGTCATAGCCTGAAACATAGAGCTTCCACTTAGGCGGGGTATAGAAGCCATATCCTTCTCAGGTACATGGAATGTCTTGATAGGCAATGACACGACCTCCCATTGTAGAGATGAGATGTCTCATTATGCCGTTCTACTTGAATACATAGAAATTGTGATTGTACAAACATAGGTCAAACAACAAAGAAGCACTCAGTTATTATATAGCCTGAGGAATGTATAAATAAACACACCATAGATTGTCAAGCAGGTGGGTCTACATATGATGCAATAACCCAACTGTTGGGGAACAGTGAGCGTCAGTACGGGTAATTAGTTGCCAAGAAGCAAGTGGTGCATTTCAGCATCTTTGTTTAGTCCTTTTTTGTTTATGTGATATTTAAATATTTGTTCACTTTCCCTTCTGCGGAGCAATCACTTCCAATGGCCTCCTCTAGGTAGTTTGGCTATGGTCGCAATCCCTGTGAAGGAAAATGATTTATTGTGTTGATAAATATGGTGGAAGTGTTCAGTTAAGGGGTGTCCAGTGCTGAATGTGTGATTGTTTCTGTAGTGCTACTGGTTTCTGGTGCATAGTGCTCTCACTGTACTACTAATATATGGTAGGTTGCAAGGACAGAGAACTATGTATATAATAAATTTGCTATTGCAGTCAATCCAGGTTTGAATTGTCATTGTCTGTTCAGTTGATAGGGTAATGTTCTGTGATTTGTTGAGCAGTAGTTTGCAAATATTGCAGTTGAGACAAATATCAAAGCCTGGTGGTCTGTCTAGGAATGTTGATTTTGAGGTTTTCTTGTCAACGAATTCAGACTTATACAGTAGGCGATCTAGGTTCCATGCTCTTCTGAAGCCAAGTTCTGGATGGGTTTTGAGGCAGTAAAATATACTGGGATTCTGTGTTAGTAAGTGCCAATGATGTCGTTGAATTCTTCTGATGTATTGTTGACCATTGTGAAAATCTGTCATAAAACATTCAGCATCATGATTGGTTGTCAAGCTTTGGACTTTTGATTTCAGAAATTCACTATGTTTCTTTTTCCTGATTTCCTTCATGGCTTTCTTCAGATGGTCAGGGCGGTAGCCACAAGATTCTAGTCATGAAATCATCTCCATACTTCTCGCAAGAAATACATCTTCCTCACTACAATTACTAGTTCCCTCTTTGGAATGTTGCGTACATGGTAGACAGGATGGCAGCTATCCACGTGAAGTATAGAGTTTCTGCAGTTTCCTTCCTAAATAGACACGTATGTAGTTCATTGTTATTGATGTAAATCATGAGGTCCAAAAATTCTATTGCCGTGGTGGAGAATTTGAAGGTTGTTTTTATGTTCCACTCATTGTCATCCAGCTGGTGGAGAAAAGTTTTCAGAGTTTCCATGTCGCCTTGCCATATGCAGAAGATATTGTCTATGCAGCGACTCAAAAATGTATGTGTGGTATATATTCTGTGAATCAGTCTCCCCATATCCAGAGTCATTCCACATGTTTCATGAAAATGCAGGCATACAAGGGTGCACATTTTGCAGCCATCACAGTCCCACAGATTTGTCAGTAGTACTATTGGTTGACACGCTGTTTAAGCAAAGGAGAGCATGTCAAGAATCTTTTGATTCGTTTCAAGGTAGTTGGCTAATCTAGTTCCCAATGCTCTTCATGTGGCTCCTATGCCGTCAGTATGTCTTATTGATGTGTAAAAGCTAATCATGTCAATGGAGAGCAGAATAAAATCAGGTTTCCATTTGATGATTTGTAACTTGGTTAGTAGATCTTTAGTGTCCTGTATGTATGCAGGTAGGTCTTTCCTAAAGGTTTGGAGGTGTTTGTTGATGAATTTCCCTATATTAAAACAGAGCGAGTTGAGCCCTGAAATTATAGGTATGCCTGATGGGAGGTGATCATTCTTATGGATTTTTGGTAAAAGGTAGGCATAGTTGGATGTGTTACATATAGGGACTTTATTTTCTAATCATTCAGTAAATCGCGTGCGTGCCAATCTTCAAGCTTGCCTTTAATCTGTGATTGGCTCTCAAAAGTGGGGTTGTTATTTAGTACTTGGTAACATATGGTATCTGATGGTTGTAGTGTGGCCTCTAGGATGTAGTCATCCATGTGCAAGATCACCATAGTACCCCCTTTATCCGCTTCTTTTATGACACTGTCATCATGTTGTAGTAGAGTTCTGATTGCCCTTTGTTCTTGGAAAGATGGATTTTGTGGTGGGTATTTCACTTTTGTGAGAAGTTGGCCTGGTATATGCTGTTCACTAATTAAAGTGGACACCTTGCACCAGGGCAAATCGACTTCTTATGGTAGATAGGTTTAAGACAACCTTTAAAGAAAGCTATCCTAGTGGTAGCTGTGGAGAGCAGCCTTCAGGCTAAGTCTTGAAGGAATGTAAAGCAGCTTGTTTTACCATATAATCTCTTGAATCACCAAATGAAAAGACACCACACAGGTATATATATCAAATATATATGTATTTATTTCTAAATAACTCTCTACTAATCTCTTTATGAGATTAGAAGACAAACATAGGCACAAATCAACGTTTCACAATAAGTTAAGCACAAAATATGGCTGGGGCCCTAGGGGCGTACCAGACCATATACTAAAAAGGGACTTAGCAACAACGACTTGCAGGGAGACAAGGCCTAGGGCCTTCAGTAGTGCTGGGGCCTCACGAAACCACCCAAGGCAGGTAAGTAAAGGACCCACGGGGGACGCGTGCAGTGTGGATACACAGGCGCGGATCGCCGTTAACTTCAATGGGGCAAGTCGCGGTTGGAAATTAAGAGTTCTAGGAGACTTCGGGAGAACCTACAAGCAAGTCACTTACAGGGTAAGTAGTTCTAGGGCCCACACCCACAGGAGCACCGTAGTGCTGGAGTTACCTCACCCAGGGAAGCCGGGTGCATAGGTGTCCTTTGGTGTCGGGTCGCGGCGTCGTTTTCAATGGCGAACAAAGAAGACTTGCTGCTTGCGGGAGCTGAAGAAGTGTCCGGTGGAATCCAAGCCTGGATTCTGAAGAAGGATGACCTGAAAGCAGAGGGGACAGTGTTCAAAGTCACTTGGCAGTGACTCGGGGCAAGGAAGATGGATGCCCACCGTCGTCGGTTGATTCAGGTCGGTTGTGGGTGCCTTGACTCTTCAGCCACGAGGTCCAGGAGGCGTCGACGACGACCAGGAGCTGGATTCTGTGTGTCCCACAAAGTTTGCAGCTTACTGCGGTGTCGGCAACTCGATTGGAGCCAACAAGCCTTGGCAACAGTAAGTCTCGGGGAGATGAAGAAAAGTCGATGGCACAGACCAGCAAGGTCTGAGGGACTCACCCAGCCTGGGTAAGTCAGGGCAGGCCTGGAGCAACCAGGGGAGCCCGTTGGTTTCTTTAAGAAGTCTTCTGGGGACCCACGAGCCGGCTGGCAAGGGATCGCAAAGACACCTCGGGCGGAATCACTCAACAGGGGCCCACGGTCACTCGGGACGGTGTAGGCCTCGGATCTTCGGAGGAATTCCTGCTAGAGGTCTGGATCACACGTGGTCCAAAGCACAAGTTCGTGGAACGTTGTGAAGGGGTTGCACTTGACAATAGTGCACGGTACCCAGGGGTCGCGGTTCCTCGTCACTCGTGGGGTCCACTTGCCTCAGCTTCGCTGGGGACTCACGATGGCCTTGGAGAAGTCAGGAAATCCACTTCTTGGGCTGCAGGGACTTCGGACTCCGGCGGAAGCGGCGTAGTTTGCGACCGTCGTTGTTGTTTTTGGTGCCTGCCAAGCAGGGGAGTCACTCCTTGACTCCAAGGGAGATTCTTCTGTCTTCCAAAGGTAGTGGAACGTCGAAGGGCCAGGATTCTTCTGTAGAGCGTCGTCCAGGGTTATCTGCCTTGCAATGGCAAAGGTTCCCCTCTTATACTGAAAAGAGGGGATGGACTAGCTCTATGACCCCACCTATGGGAGGGTCAAGGGAGGGTGGCTACACCCCTTCCCTTTGTCCAGTTTTGCGCCAGAGCAGGGGCAGGTAGCCCCTGAGCCGGTTTGAACTGGCATATGCACAGAGGAGCCTTCTGCTCCCCAGTGCAGGACTTCAAAGCACTCTAAGAGTGCACCCACCCAGCCCCAATACACTAAACCCTGTCTGGGAGGTGGTTACACCTCCCTGTGACAGGATGCCTATTGTTGGGCTTCCTCCACTGCGAGTTTCGGTCATCAGCAGGAGGGCAGCCCAGTGTCTGTGACTGGTGGCATCCATTTTGTGATGCCAGGGCTCTTTAGGATTCTACCGCGTTTCCACAGCAGGTACATGTCTTATCCCTCTAGAAGGGTGGAATGCTACCCCCGCCGCCAAGATTGGCGGGGGGTAGTATTCCAAGATGTTTGACACCAAACACGACATGTTTTGATGCAGCCATTCCAAAGTTAGCATTTACCGCGAGGATATAATGCACTTAATAGTATATGGTTTAACCGCATCCACAAACAGCACCAGAGAATAGACTCCGAGAGCTGCAGAGGGGCCCTGCTCAGGCAGAGGCACCCCCTCACATAGAAGCCAAGCACCCTGCCCTCAGGATTGATAGGGCCTGCCTTAGGGGTGACTGATAGGTTTATATGTGTGTGCAGGAGAGATATAGGAAACCTATATCTCAGTGAGGGGTGCTAGCACCACCTCACCCAGGCTGCAGTAGCAGGCCTGTGGTGTCAGATTTAGACTGCTTCCCAGGGGTGGCATAACACATGCTGCAGCCCCTGGTAGGCCTGTGAAGTACCTATGCCCTTGGCACCTAAGGTACCATATACTAGGGACTCATAAGGCACCACAGTATCCAATCACTAGTGCACCTAGAGTGCACTCCATGTCGTTTAGAGAGAGCAGATAGACTGGGGCCCTGAATAGCAGGGTCCCAGTCCAACTAAGTCATAAACCAGCAAAACACCAGGAAAAAAGTGGGGGCAACCATATAGTCAGATTCCACCTTCCTACAACTTTGTTTAGGTATTTTGAATATTCCTATTTGAAATCCAATGAGACAGCTATCTGGAAGGTGTCTATGCTATTTCCTCGTGGAATGTGGATTTATTCCGCAGAGGCGATGGTTTGGTTAGCCTTGTGTCGATTCCTAGGTCTGCAGCCGGGTCCATGATCGAAGTGGAGTTGGTTTCCAGCTTTGATAAGTTATTTACTAAGTTGATGACTTCAAGGCTGGGTACTGATATACTAGAGTAATGAATCCCTGGATGAGCTATATGCATGGGCAGCTTGCCATGAAAGAAAGATTTAAGTTTAAGATAGCATGTAAACTTAAAAAGGTCAATCTATGTTTTTGTCAAATCCCAGGTGGCTGTTCTGCTGAAGGAGAGTCCTCTATTGAGGATGTTTATCTCGGTATCAGAAAGTTTTGTATTGGAGAGGTTCACTAGTAGTTGGTTAGAGTTGGTGGGGTTTTCTCTATTTCCTTTCTCAGAGTGCAGGCTGTTACACCCATTGTTGTGAGGCTGGGATTCTTTTGTTGGATGTTTGCTGTTGGGGTTCTGTTATTTTGGGTGTTTGATGTCCGTATCCCTAGCCGATGATGGCAAACCTCCTCAAAAAAAGGTAATTTGCATGTTGTAATTGTGGTGTTTGGACCAGGTTCTGGTGGTTCTATATCCAAGCTTGAAATCTGTTCTGAGTGCAGGGTGGATTCAGGTCCAGAAACCGATTTCCCTGTAGAACTGTATTTTTTTTTAAATGTGTATACTTGCCCTAGCGGGTAATCCAGTAAATCTCTTCTAAATTTTCAGTTCTTTCTCTTAATCAGATCTTCCCCAAATTCATCAAGGAAGTTGTTGAGAATTTCGTAATTCTTTTGGTGATGTCGCCCACAATTGGCTTCTTCAATATGTTTGGTGAAGATATCCACTTCCTGTTTGACTTTCTTGTATTCTTCTTCCGCAATATCAATCAATTGTCTTAGCATATTATTTGATGCTTCCTTTAAATTGTTATCCTTTCTTTGTATGTGTCCTGGGTTAATCTTATCGACCGGAGAGAAAATGAAGATCCTCAGTCCACGTGGAAAACGTTCAGTCTCAAGGTATGTTTTTAAGAGGTGCCCCTTCACACCACTAGGACGTTTCTTTCTTCAAGGCTTTCTCTAGTGCATGGGGGAAGGTGTTGATGAGGAAGAAGATGGTGACATCTTCACGCAAAGCAGCCCTGTCCCCAGCATTGTGCCAGCAAATTGACCCACCTCTGCGACTTCATGATGGCATAAGAAGACCCACAGTGAGATGATGGAGACACCATGACATACAGTGACTACCCCACCACAACCACGCACATTAAGTCTACCACTAGCATCTACTTCTCAAAAGACAGCTGTGTTAGTGTCCCAAGAAAAGAAGAAAATCCAGGATACTATTATGGGTATGTTTAGGCAGGAGGGGCCCTACGAGTGAAACCACCCAACTGCACGTTTGTTAAATGGGAAGCTGGCAAAAATGTTAGCGCTGGACCTCCTCGCTTTTTCTATTGTGGAAGGAGTGGGAATCTTAGAATTTATGGCAGCCATCTACCCAAAATGGAAGGTACCAAGTAGGACCTATTTTGCTAGAGTGGCTGTCCCAGTGCTGCGTATCGATGTGCTGCAGTTGGTTGGACAAGCTTTGCAGAAAAGTGTTGTTCATACCATCACCTGATGACAGACATGAGGACCAGTTGTCAGGCAACTGATTACATGTGCATCCATGCACACTGGATCTTTTTTGTAGGGGTAAAGCAAAAGATATCTTCAAGTCTTGGCCCTGAAGAAAGTTTTAAGAGCGTTCGGTGGCATGCAACATTGGCTCGCGATGGAGAAATCACAAACAGCTGTAAACATCTTGGAGGAATTTAACTGCAAGGTGTATGAATGGCTGTGACCCAGAGGTCTTAGAATTGGATTTGTTGCCACGGACAACGGCAGTAACATCGTCAAGGCAGTGTCAGACGGAAGCTATTTCAGGGTCCCGTGTTTGGCCCATTGCATAAACCTGGTGGTACAAGACTTCCTCAAAAAGGAAGACATAGTCAGCAACATACTGACCACCTGCAGAAGAATCTGCACTTATTTCACCCATTCTTTTAAAGCCCGGAAGCAGCTGCAGTTATTTAGCATAATAATAGAGCACCAGATAAAGCCCTGATACAGGAGATGCCAACACGTTGAAACTCCACCTTTTATATGCGGCAACGTCTATTTGAGCAGTACACACAGATCAATGACTACTTCATTCAAAGAGGAGGGGATGCCGTTGGGAAAGCTATGACCACGGATGCGGACAAATAAGGCATCTGAAAATTTTGCCACTGCAGGTGTGAATGAAAACACAGAAGCACATGACTTGGTTGAGACCTTAGTTCTGCGCTTGGCTTCTAATATAAGACTGCAACATGACATTATCGAGTCCAAAGAGTACATATGTGCCACACTACTTGATCCATGGTACAAAAAAATTCTGCCCACTTTCATTCATTTTTCTGAAGGGGATGTTTTTAAATACAAGAGGTGCATTGTAGAGCAAGCCAGAGACTTGGAAGAAGAACAGCTGGAACTTCGAGTCCCACCCCGCAGTTCTGGAGTCCCGCATTCAACTTCCAGAGAGGGCAGTCTTGTCTCACAGCAGCCAACAACACCATCAACCAGAACACTGGCAACAACAGTAACAGAAGAACCATACCCAACCTCTGCATTGTATTGGTTTCAAACGGCAGGGCTCAAGTCCAATGCAGAGATGATGGGAAAACAGTTTGAGCAAGTGGCAGCACCAATGACCTGATGTTCCAGGAATATCTGGATGATCCAAAAGAGGTCTTTGTGGATCAAAATCCATTAATGTATTGGTATGGGAAGATGTGCCAATGGCCAGAGCTCAGCAGGCTGGCAATAAAGTATCTGGCTTGTCCTGTCGCCTGTGTGTCTGTTGAACATGTGTTTAGTGCTGCTGGTGCGGTCGTCACAGTGAGAAGGACCAGTCTCTTGCCTCAAAATGTGAAGAGATTGACTAGGATCAAAATGAACCAACAATTTATACCACACAAGTACACTGTTCCTGAAACATCAGTACAGGAGGAGGAAGAGGATGATTGGTCCGAAATTGAATCAAATGTGTTAGCTGACCAACTTCTGGGTAAACCACCTGAGTTTGAGGATGAACTCTACTTCCCGGACTAAGTATGCATGTGCCCCCATATAACTTTTATGCTGCGTCACCTTTTTTATTAGTCATATATATATATTGCCGGATTGCAGTTGGACCAGTGTGCCTTGAAGAAGTGTCCACAATTACTTCATGACATTAAGGACTGATTTAATGCAACTGCTAGATTGCAGGTTCCTGGTGATATATGATATGTTGGGTATTCTGATGATGGGTTTACAATTGTTGGTTATGTATTGGTCTTTTTATTTATTTTTCTGTTTGTGCAATATTAGGACTGCTTTTGCCCTCGCGGTGATCAAGACTCGTTTATTGAGTTTCATAGACTTGTAGTGGTCTGAAGGCCACTATATGGGGTCCATATTAGAGGACACCTATCAGCATGGGTTATTCTTGTTTCCATATGGGGTTTATTTGTGCTGATTTTGAATAATGCCGCTTATGGATTAGCTCATCTTTACGTGATAGTATTCGTGTATTATGCAGGTATTGGTCATTGAATCTGTGGTATCTCAAACACTATATTTCGAGTCTTAATGACATAATTTGTCATGAACTATCGCTGATCATGCTTTAGATAAGGGTGGGAGAAGTTGGCGGAGTACCACTATACCGAGTTCTGTGTAATTGAACAAAAACTCCATGAACTCCGCTCCGCAACTCCGTTCCGTCTCATCCCAATTAATAAAACAGGAACCTCACATACCCTTGATAAAACAACAAGTAACTCTATCTTTACATGCAAAAATGCATATAGTCATCTCACAAAAGTGAAAATGAAAATACAGCAAGCAGTGAGAGAGGTGATGATTTTGGTGTCCTCCCTAACCTAGGGACAGAACCAAGCAGATGCCTTGAACACAAAGAGCAAATCATGCTGAACGATTCGGTGGTGGTCCCATCCTCCTAGGACCACCCCAAGCACAGTTATGGGCAAAAATACAATCCCAACCAAAGGCCCTGCAAAGCATTATGGGACGATATTCTAGAGTGCAGTGAATATTATAGTATCCAATATCAAAACATTCCTCAAGGGGCAGGCTCTCCGGGCTCTGCTGAGAGCTAATACTATAATATTCACTGTTCTTTTCCCTCCCCTTTTATGATGTTTGCCCTTAAAGTATGTATTGATGGCCTAGCATTCTCATAAGTAATTAAACATGGCCATGGCAGCTTTAATAAGAATATTGTAGATGTCCTTTTGTTAATTTGCATTTTTTCGATCTGATATTCTTAGTATGACTCATGGCTTTCCCCTTTTAATGCGGCAGATGTAATAAGGGTTGCATTTAACATCTGACCATCTTATAACTGGTGGAATTCTGTGTCTAATGCAGAATATATTTGAATAAATGTTTTGCTTTCAAGTTTATTTCTTTCCAAAAAATGTTTATAATATATGGGTCAACTCGGTGGGGTGTTGTTACAATTTAAGGAGGAAAAATAAAATTAATATTGTCTGACCCCTACCATTACGATATTGATTCCGACTGATCTCCTTCTGGAATGGGACTTATATACTATGCGCTAAACCCAAGATAGAATGAGTTGATTGTATCAACAGACCTTAGGTAGATGCATTAATAACCTTTAGGCTCTTATCTAGTTCATTCGTTATTTTGATTTAACATTCAACTGGGATAGCGGTATATTGGATTGGATTTTTAATCAGGGAGGATTTCATGGACCATTTACAATACAGGTAGACGTTTTCAATGACCACTTTAAGATGGCCGCTACAGTTCTCTTTATGATGATGGCTAATGGATGAGGATCCCGTGTTGCACTTTGGTGAACCGCCCCTAAACCACATGAGCTCCTACTTAGTAGGGAGCAGTGGCATGACTACCTTTGGCGTGCTCCAATACCAGATGTTTCGAGGAGCTAATACTTATCAAGGTAGGGTCTTATGGGGGACTCTTATTCTCAGCGCACTGCATGCATATGATCGTGAATCTGATCTTCTTATATTGTGTCCCTATTGACTATTAATCATAGTGATAATGCACAAATACTACTGGGTGGCTTGTTCTATCCTCTTCATCTTCAGCCTTTTGTTTGGGAATGGGACGGTATATGATTACTAATGCTTTCACGACCCCTTGTTTTCTTTATATGACGTTGATGATACTTTGTGGTTATGGCTAACGTTTGTCTGAAATCCACAGACGGGGCTCGTATTAGACCTTCTCGAGGGTTATAATTCCTCTACACAGTTTAAATGCAAATGCAAGTCTGTCTTTGATGATTTTATGTCTCTGATTTAATGTAACTGCTAGATTGCAGGTTCCTGGTGATATGTGATATGTTGGGAATTCTGATGATGGGTTCACAATTGTTGGTTACGTACGGGTCTTTCTATTTATTCTTCTGTTTGTGCAATATTAGGACTGCTTTTGCTCTCGCTGTGGTCAAGACTCATTTATTTAGTTTCCAAAACATGTAGTGGTCTGAAGGCCGCTATGTGGGTTCTAAATTGTAGGACACCTATCAGCATGGGTTATTTTTGTTTCCATGTGGGGTGTATTTGTTCTGATTTTTAAAAATGTCGCTTATGGATTAGTTCATCTCTACGTGCTTGTGGTAGTTCCTTTTCACTAACTGATAGTATTCATGTATTATTCATGCAGGTATTGATCCATGAATCTGTGGTATCTCGACCACTATATTTCGAGTCTTAATTACATAATTTGTCATGAACCAGTGCTGATCATGCTTTATATGGAATTGGCAACATATGATACGGATGCTTTTTACACAACTATGATTTGGGAAGAAATCGTAGTACTTCACTAGGCATGATATGGACTTACTTACATGTTATTATATTAAGGTGAGATTTTCATGTTTAAGGGATTATCTACTGTTACAAACAGTAATTTTAAGTCTATTTGTCAAGATATTCATTTTGCAGTAATGTCCTTTTTTTTACATATATGCATATTCAAATTATGTTTGCAATATGTTATTGCAGAATATAGGTTATTTTCTTCATGGTTTGTCATTAGTGGACTTTTATTTAATATTTATTTATTACAATTTAGCTTTTTTTAATTTGTTTAGTATGTGTATATAGTCTTAATGTTCAATGTGCCAGTGCGATATTAATGTTATATATGTTGTTATTTGGTGATTATTTTCAGGTTTTGCTGTTTATGTTAAATGGATATTTATGCGAACTAGTTATATGTTGATGTTACATGTGTCTCTTTGTCCTCATGTATTTATATATATTTGTATATCATCTTCAGGCCTGACGAAGTTCTATTTGTTGATGGAACAAAACGCGCTGGCTGGATCTTTTTGAAATTGTTGGATTCAAATAAATAGGAAAATTTGGAATCAACATACTGGATATATCTTGGACTTTTTGCTTGTGCACCTATCCACATTTGTGTTATAGACATTGGGGACAATGCCTGCCCCCCTCGAATATCTATTGCCTAATGCCTATTCCTTTTTACATCACTTAGCACTAAAAGGGCTGTCCCATAAAATTATTTATTACCTACAAGCCTGCATGCCAATACTAAATTCCAATGTGTTGCCTGCATCAAAGATTACTGAATACCTATGTGAACTACCTGTGCTTGGATTGGATGAGGTCACTTCAACTATTGCAACGGTGAGTGACTGATTGCGTGAGTGATGATTTAAGTTGATTGATGATTCATGTGGTGGCAGACACTGCAGGAGGGTGTGGTTTGTATTGTTTGGGGCTTGAGTGATGGGTGCTCATTTTTTTCCCTGTAGGTGATGATAAGCCCTTTCAAAATTAGCCATATTTAATTAATTGCAGGTTGTTCACCTTTTTTCTGGTTCATAAGAGATCAGAACAGTCACTTTAGTTAACAAACAAAAACCTATGCAAAATACTGCAATTCTGTTTCATTCTCTACTTGTTCTTCAACAGAGTTTGTGCAGGGAAAAAAATGTGAATTAAATTCATATTGGGCGTTTATTGCACAAATGGTTCTACATTTATTCCCATGATATAATGTACCAGGTTTCGGCTTGGAAAATCTATATGAGGTTTGGGAGAAAAGAACTCCTCATGTGCCTACTTGAAGTCTGGTCAGGTTTATTCAGCAAAAAGAAGCAAAATTTGTTATCACAATGCAAAACAGCTAGGGGTCACCTCATTTACAATGAGCATTTAATGCTCATCTTTCACCCATATGGACAATTTATAGCTTTTCTTCCTACACATATCAAAACAGAATGCACGTGATAGACCTGATTCACAAAGCTAAACGTATACTTGTATAATTTTTCTTTTTTTTTGCAATTCAGAAAGCAATTTTATAATTTTATGAGTAATATCTTTAAGACTGCCTATCTTTCTACATATGAGTCTCTGTCATGAGTGTGGGGCCCTCACATTCGTAAAGATACTCCTCATAAAATTCCTTTGTGAATACAAAAAATCGTAAACTTACAAAAAGGCCCTCAGGTTCTAACAATATTGCAGGTGCACAGCTTTGTAATTTCTTTCATGGTCAAACAAGACGGCAACAGCTAAACAACATGGTGTTGGCTATTGTAGTAATTTCACAGCAAATACACGCAACTTCTCAGGGGAAAATTGTGTGTGTGTGTGTGTATGTGAGAGAGAGAGAGAGAAATTAAGAGAGAGAGAGATCTAGTGCAAAACTCAGAATAATGATCCCTTTTTAAACTCCTGTTTGTGTATGGACAGGAATTTTTTGACTTGGTTATCACTAATTCAATGTTGGTGCTTCCTTGAAGGTGCTGTTTTTCACACCCACCTCCTTCAGTAATAGATCTAGAGTACCACGTGTATTACAATCTGGGAGAGACTAAAAATAAAATATTTTTAATATAGTCAAACAACGTATTTCTTCCAAACTATACCTGTATAGCATCCGTGAAAAGAAATGTTATCCTCTGACTGTAGAACTATGATTATTACTGCCAAAACATACTGCCCCCATGAGGAATATAGTGCAGATTTGTGCTTGAGGTTGTTTTATTATGCGTCATGTTACCTTTCTTTTACTGTGCAACCCTGGAACAGCTTTTGGTTAATTAAACATTTTACTGCACACTAAAAATGCTACACGAAGTAAACAGTATTGCACACAAAATGAAAACTTGCATAAAATGACAGCAGTACAAATTCTACTTCTCCCCACAGTAAGTGCTGCAATATGAATTTAAACATTATTCAGTTTTACGTTCACAGTGACCTTGGTCAGCAATTTCAAGAGTAATGCATCAACATATGATGAATTTTATGAATTGATGTTTGAGGCTCTGAACATCTTTCGGCTATACACAGGCATTTATTCATTTCTGTGTTTGGCTCTGGGACCTATTCTTTGCATTGCATTATGCATAATTCTGTGTTTCACATTGAGTATGGAAATAGATACATTAAATGAGATTCCTGTTTTTTGTAATCCGTCTAGACCACTATTCAACACAAAAGATGTTTTTTTAAAACTGTTCCTAAACTAGATTATGAACTTTCTAATAGATCGGTCTGACCATAACCATCTTTCAGTCCAAGAGTCTGTCTTAAGATTCCACGCTAAGTCTAGCTTCTGGTCTGCATGTTTCTGCCTATTGTAGTTCAAGTGTATTCGAATACGTATTTGTACCGCGATCGTTTTATTCATAGAAAACATTTAGCAATATAAGATGCAATGGCACATGTAATCCACGTATTTAATATTTCTAAGTTAATTTGCTGTCACTGTGTATTTATATTTCTAATTAATAGGCACTTAAAAACTTAATTACTTTCAATCAGTCATTTGTGTTCCTTTGTTTATGTAGAATATCATTGGTTTTCTGTGCTGAAGCAATGCAGTGTACCACCTTCCTGTGACCTCCATGAGTTGTGGTAGGAAGAGGTACTTGCTGATTGGCTCAGAAGACTGGATGCCTGAGCTTTTGTGGTTTTAGTTTCTTCACTTTGTTCTTAATAAAATGAAGAGAATGTTTTCCTCGTCTCCCCGTTATAGAAAGAATATAGATTTGGATATATATTCCTTATACACGTTCTTCTGTATCTAGCAAATTGTCTTTCTAGGAACACAATTTTCTCGAGCCATTCTAGGCAATGGATATGAAAGACAATTGTCTCAAAGTGGTTTCCGCCGGAACAGAGTAATAAAGCATGAGAAAGATTAATAACACCTGCCGCTTTGCAATCATGTTTGTTGTGTTTGGAGTTAATGCCACTCAAGTAATAATTAACAAAAATAAAAACGTTCAATCGTTATAGAAATCAAACCTTCAGTACCAAAATGAGCATCAGAATTCATCACTGGAGTCTGTAGTGCTTAATAAATATTCCTGTAGATGCCTAATTAGCAGGACTGCACACATCAACAATGGAAACACCAGGGGCAACCACCCAAGAAACAGACAATCTTCTTGTGGAACGAGATAGAATTGTTTTTTTTTTTTTGTTTTTTTTAATCTATATTGCAAATGCGGCCTAAAGGCATTGTTGCATTGTGAGGTCTTTCTTACGTTACACAAGGTCAGATAAATTTTTTTTAGGCATTGGGAGATTATCTGATTTGGCCAGAATCACACAATGTTGAGCAAACAGCAGGACTTGAAGTTGGTTCCCCAGTTTACAGCTCCTTTCCTACAGTATTGACAAATGAACAGGAATTCTCTCGATGTTAAGTCATGGAGCTTGTAAGACAAACCCAATGATTAAGCCTTGCAATATTAGTCTTATGAACCTGGGGGCAGATTTATCAATAGTTCACACAATGCAGCAAGACACCTTGCTGCACTGCGTAAAAAGGGAGAGGGCAAGAATGCGCCATATTTAACGGTATATGGTGCACTGCTGTCATCTCCTTGTGCTGGCTCACTTTTGGCTGCCTATCGCCAACGCACGCACCCTTGCCTCATGGTGCAAGGGTGCCTACACTGCAGGCAGGATTGTTTTTGTGCAGGAAGGCTGAGACTTTCTGCAACACACGTAGGAAGTGAAAAAAGCAAGGAGAAATAAGAATATTTATCCTCATTATGCCTCCCCTGGGAAGGCATACAATTCACAGATCTACCACTCATGGTAAATCTGGGAATGCTGCAAAATCCAAGGGTGGATGCATGAGAACACCCATGAAATGCCTCCCAGGGGCAGAGTAACACAAGGCAGCAACATGCACCGCCTTGTGTTACTCCAGATTAACCAAGCACCACAGGGTCATGCAAGATGGCCTTGCATGGCTTCTGGTATGAAATGTTAAATTCCTCTGTTACCTCTGCTTGGCAAAAAGGCATCTACTTGGGAGGTTCTAGAGAAGAGAGACATTTATTTATAGCAGAAGAGACAGGCTCCTCAATTAAGACTTTCAATCCACCCAAATCGAGATGAACAGAGGGCCCAGCTGTAGTAAGGGGAACATGCATTTATTAATTGCAGCAGGCACAAGCTCCTAAAATAGGGTCATCAAATCACCCAAATCAAGAGTAACAGAGGGTCAGGCTGTAGTAGTGCTGAAAACTGTATTCACAAGCAGCAGGATTTTCTATCGAGTATTTTTTTCTTCAAATCTGTATATTTAAATGGAATGGGAAATTAAGGGCCAAATTTATATTTCAGTGGTCAGGTTACTCCATCAAAATGGTGAAGAATATCCCATCTGCCAAAATCTAAATCCCATAGGATATCATTGGATTTATATTTCGGCAGACGGGATATCCATCACCGTTGTGACGGAGTAACCTGTCCACCGAAATCTAAATCAGGCCCTAAATCTTTAGCTCACTTGTCTCTAGCAGTGGAGTAACTCAAATTTTAGGGTCAAGGAAGAAGAAGAGGGGGTAATACTGTAAAATCCACTCTTGCAACTGATAACCCATTAATCTACAGGTTATTGTTATTTTTGATATTGGAACAACATATTTAGGTTATGGTTTTTAGTTTTGGAGCGTTAGTAAACTTACTTTATTACAGAATGAAGATTGTTTCTTCATGTAGATTACTGGTATAAGTGCTAGAGGGCTTCCAAAAAGCAGTGTCTTATGTTACTTTGTAGTGGGCTAGTTGTTGGTGCTTCATGTGTTCTGCTTTATTATCTTTAATAAATGAGTTCTGTTTCTTATCAGCTATCAACGGCTCATTCAAATTTCACTAGACTCTGCATCATATCCTGCCATCTCTAAGGAGGAAAGAGCAAAATTAATAAGATGCTCCCGGCCTTCCAAAGCTGCTGGTCCAAACGGTATACCTATAGACCAGGTCAAATTAGATGTACTCTTCTGGAGTACACTTCTGGAACAGAAATTCTCCTATGTAAACATGACCAGGCAAATTCTGTTCTCATGGCAAGGTACAGTGGCTCATCCTATCTATAAAAGGGGCCCCAAACAAGATCTAGCTAGCTACAGAATAATAGCCCTCCTAGACTTTGAAGGGAAGCTATTTACCAAACACTTATTAAATAAACAGGATAAGAGGGCAGCAGAACAACCGGATTCTGCTCTGGTTGTTCAACTGTTGACAACATTATGGTCCTGACCCTTCTTGCAAAAAAACCATTCAAAAACAAAACAATGTTGAATGCCTGCTTTGTAGAATATTCCACTGTATTTGACAAAGTGAACCGGCGAATACTATGGACAAAGCTCAAGAAGTGGAAAATCAACACTTTGTTATTACATTTCCTTGTCATACTACATACCGACACATGGCGTCAGGTAAAGTTATGCACCGACAATGTCTTGACATCTACATTTTGCACTGAGAATGGCCTCAAACAAGGGTGTATACTGGCACCCTTATTATTTTCCTTGTATATTGCTGATTTAATTGAGTCACTGGATTCGGATCTTGGCATTCCACCTAATCTGGGAGGTACAAGAATATCACATCTGGCTTACGCTGACGATATGGTGATATTGTTGCAAACTCCAAAAGGTCTTCAACAGCTATTAAATCATTTAAATAGGTTCAACACAGAGAATGTACTTATCGCTAATCTGTCAGAAACAAAAATCTTGATCTTTGGAAACAAACCTAAGCCTGTGTTGTGGGTCTTAGGTGATGCTTCGATTGAAATAGTCAATCAATACGATTATCTTGGGGCTACATTTGACAGTAAGATATCATGGACCAACCATCTAGCCATCAGAAAGCTCAAGTCAGCCACGATCACAAAATCTGTTACAAGATTTGCCAGCCTGTTTGGTGGCTGAGCAATCAAGTCATCATTGAAAGTACTAATCATGAAACTTATTCAATACCTTCTTTATGCATCTTCTGTGTTAAACCATAAGGTCATAGCCAATCTTGATAAAGCATTTATGCAGCATGTACATAATCTCAACACAGTTACTTTGCACTGTGTTATCAGACTTGAACTAAGCTTAAAATGATTAACGTATTTTCATCACAGAAGAACTCTGAAATATTCATCAGACTGTGCAAGTACGCATCCATCAACTTTAAAATCCTTAATCCATCAGGAAGACAGAACAATAACATATAATGACTTATCCTCAAACATACAAACTTGCAAACTACCCGATCTAGAGGCACTGGCAAAGTTACATTGACTGGCCCAGAAAAATCTACTCTGTGGGATTTTAACTTCCAAATAGAAGGATTCTGACTTGGCACAGTTAAAACAATGTATTTACTTGGGCTTAGTTTTTGACACTTATTACTTACAGAGCCAAGAGTATCTAGGGTCAAACCTGCCATGCTATGTTAAAATGACATTTTTAAGATCCCAACTGTTTTATTTCCTGATGTATGAATTTGAGTTGAAATGGAACCCAGCACTCAAAGGAAAACTTTTTGTGGACTTAATGGACATACAAAAGTAACCCTTGTGCACATTTTATATATTAGTCTCAAACTCTTGTATTTTAGGAACATTTTTTTAAAAGGCAAAAATAAGATCTGTGGAGGCTCTCAAACCAATCAAACAGCATTTGTAAAGTGCAACACTGTCACCCCTAGGGGTATCTGGGCATTGTGTCTCCATTGAAGAGCCAGGTCTTGAATCTCTTTCTGAAGTCTGAACGTAAAGGGGCTGTATGGAGCTGGGAGGGAAGGGTGTTCCAGGTCTTTTCAGTGATGTATGAGAAGGTGCAGCTACCTCTGAGGCTGAGACGGATGCAGTGTGTGTGTGCGAGGGCAAGTAAAGAGGAGCACATGTGGGTTGATGGAAGTTCAGTCGATGGTTGAGGTAGGCAGGTCCTGGGTCATGGATGGCTAAGAAGGCATGTGTGAAGATCTTGTACTGGCATCTTTTCTGGGTGGGGAGCCATTGGAGGTCTCTCAGATGGGGGGGTGATGCATGTTCATTTGGGGAGGTCAAGGATGAGTCTGGCTGCAGCATTCTGTATCTTCTGGAGTCTTGTGAGGAGCTGGGTGGAAATGCTGGCCTAGAGGACACTGGCGTAGTCGAGGTGGCTGGTGACGTGGGCCTGAGTGATGGTCTTTCTGGTGTTGGTTGGGATCCATCTGAAGATTCTGCAGAGCATGTGAAGTGTGTGGAAGTAGAAGGAGACAAATGTGTTGACTTGTCTCATTGTCTGTTGGCTGTCGAGGATGATGCAGGGGTTGCATGCATGGTCGTTCAGTTTGGCAGTGGTTCCGTGTTCTGTAGGCCACCAGCTGTGGTCCCATGAGGAGTAGTTCTTCCTGAAGTTCAGTACTTCAGTTTTAGTTGAGTTCAAGGCAGTTGTCTCTCTTCCATTTGCCTACATTGATCATTGCATTGCTGAAGTTGGTTTTGGCATTGGAGGGGTCCTCAGTGAGTGAAAGGATCAGTTGAGTGTCCTCCGTGTAAGAGATTATGTTGAGCCCGTGGAATCTTACGATGCCTGTGAGAGGGGTCATGTAGATGATGAACAAGGTGGGGCTGTGGGATGATCCTTGGGTCACACCACGTTTGATGTCTTTGGGTGTGGAGGTGAAGATGCTGTGTGTGCATTCTGTAAGGAAGGAGGCGATCCACATTTTAGGGCATCTTGCTGTATGCCTATGTTGTAGAGTCTGTTGATGAGGGTGTTGTGGGAGACTGTGTTGAGTGCAGCAGAGAGTTCGAGGAGGATCAGGGGCACAGTCTCTATGCAGTTGAAAAGTATTCTGACCCCGTCTGTGGCAGCAATCAGCGCAGTCTTAGTGCTGTGGCTGGCACAAAATCCTGATTGAAAGGCGTCCAGTAGGTGGTTTTGTTCCAGGAATTCAGTGAGCTGCTCGTTGATGGCTTTCTCAAGAGCTTTGGATGGGTAGGGGAGCATGGAGATCGGATGATAATTTTTTAGATCGTTTGGGTGAACGGAGGCTTTCTTTAGGAGGGGTCTGGCATCTGCATGTTTCAATCTGTCCGGGAAGGTTGCTGTGGAGATGGAGGTGTTGAGGATGCTGGTGAGTTTCATGCTGATTGTGTTCTTTCCGAGGTTGTGGAGTTGGTGGGGGTAGGGGTCAGTGGGCATACCGGAGTGGATGGAAGACATGATGGCTGAGGTGGTCAGGGCGCTGAGCGATGACTAGGTGTGATGGTTTAGCTGGTGTTCGCTGGTTGGTTGAGGTCCTCGGGGTTGAGGGTGGCAGGTTGGATATTGAAATTGTTGTAGATGTTGGTGATCTTGCTGTGGAAGTAGTCTGAGAGCATCTCGCAGAGTTCTTGGGAGTGGTGAATGGTGTTCTCTATGGCTGTTGGGCTGGAGAATTCTTGTACTATTTTGAAGAGTTTCTTTGTGTGGTTGGCTGCGGAGTCGATGCGGGTCGTGATGTCTGCTTTTGGTGCTTCTTTAATGTGCCTATGATAGCTGCTGAGGGCTGTTTTGTGAGCTGCTCTATCGGCGTGGTTCTTGGTAGTGTGCCATTGTTTCTCCTGTTGGTGGCAGTTGCACTTTGTGGTCCTGAGTTCTGGGGTGTTCCAGCTGGTATGTATGGGCTTTGTAGGTTTCAGTGGGGCGACTCTGTTGGCGCTGTCGATGATCCAGGTGGCGAAGTTCTGGATGGCAGCGGGCAGCCCAGGGGTAGGGACAGCGGGCAGTGCAGGGAAAGCAGGCAGCACGGGACAACAGGCAGCACAGGGGCAGGGACAGCAGGAAGTGCAGGGGTAGGGACAGTAGACAGCGAAGGGGTAGGGACAGCAGAAATCGCTGGGGCAGGTGCAGCAGGCAGCACGGGGTTGGGACAGCAGGCGGCACAGGGGCAGCAGGCAGTGCAGGGACAGGGGAAGCAGGCAGCGCAGTGGCTGGGGCAGCAGGCAGCGCAGGGACAGGTGCAACAAGCAGTGCAGGGACAGGGGAATATGGTACCTTAATCTAAGGGTCAGACGAAGAGGGGTAGCCCAGCCCAGCCACCCCCATGCTCTGATGGGTGCAGGTTGTTAGATACTGTTTTAGTGTTAGAGACAATAGAGCAATAATAGGACTAATCTAATTATTAAACCAAGCTTAGTAAAGTTTTAATTTTGTGATTTAAACAAACTGTTTACGCACATTGATTTTAACTCACTTGTGTCTAGATACATTCAAACCGTTTTTAAACATGGATTTTCCAAAAAATACTGTCTGAATTTCCTCTATTGAACTTAACAGTTGGAGCTCCAGCTCCAAAGAAAGAGCTTTGATGAAGGTACTAACAGAAGTGCTAAAGCTCTCTTTAAACGTTTCCCCTTTAAATGATCAAAATTAAACTCTCATCCATGAACCGTGGATGGGTATCCATTTAATGCTAATCGAACCACCTTTGCTGAAAATTCCTGGAAAAGGCAACAAATGATAAGCCACCACAGATCAAATTAAATTGTTTAAGACCTCTCATAGTACTCTGGATGTTGCATGCTATCATCTCTCTCTGTGGAGTCCATGATATTGAGCTTGTGACAAGGATGCAAAAATCAACAATTTTTCATTGTAAGAAAATGGGTTATTAGTTGGGAGGATGTGAGTCCTTCCCAAGTAACAAGTCCCAACATTTTTGTCAGTTTAAACACACATTTTCAATATTATAAACCTGGGCGCAATGCTTGGTAGCTATGGCACAGAACAGACAGGAATAACTTAGGAAAGGTATGGAAAGAATTTAGCAGTACCAAACTAAATAAAAAGTTTTAAAAAAAAGACAATTTAAATCGCACAATCAGTTTCTAAAAATCAGGAATGAGGTAATAGGAAAAATCACAAGAATTATTAAAATCCAATCAGGGGAACTAGAGATATGAATTTGTAAAGTTTTTAGGTTAAAAAGCAACAATAGTGTCTGTGGGTGAAATAGACTGATATTTAGCTACTTGTTATCAGGGGTAGTCTGATTACCCCTGAAAGATCTTGGCTTAAGTATGTAAATATCACAAATAGGGTCGATAAGGGAAAAAGTAAACCCTATGGTACTTAATAACTACAATACTGGATGTGTCATCACTGGTAGTTGCATCTGAAACAGATTGCAAGAATATGTAATACAAAATGTTTGAAAAAACAACCCTGTGACTCAAATATAACAATTTTCCTTTTGCAATATAGCCAAAGATCAAATTGTAATCTTTTTAAATCAGTCCTGAATAATTTATTTTGCTATGTGCATAGATAAGGCAATGCACTTTTTAACACAAAAAACACTCATTTTGGAAATATTATAAAACTAGAGAAACAATTATATTAATAGTATTTATGACTTGTTAGACTGAAAGGTGAACGTACATGACGTGCATGATAAAATGTCTTTCTGGGTTCTGCTATGTTGGAAAGAACAGCAGAAATGCAAGGTTATGATTCACTGAACAGAAAAGCAACATATGCGAGGCTAACCAAAACACCATAGAGGCACTACATTGGATGGAGAAGAGGCACAACTTACAACAGATTAGTTTCAGTATTCTAAAATGAGTAAGGATACCAACAAGGGATGGTGAAATTGAACGACTGTCACCCCAGTAAGAACACTTCTAAATAAAAAGATTAGGCAAATATCATCCAAGGGTTTCAATGACACGATTGAATTGAAATGCGTCTTATTACTTAAAATATTTTTATATGCAAATGGTGATATGGAAATCTTAACCATCTAAACTAGTGTCAGTAGAGGCATAGTGACTTAACTGAATAAGAATTATATAGATGGGGTGATGCCTAAAACATTATATGCTTCGTTATAAAATATTTATATTAAATCAAGTTAAATAATCAGGTGTATTCCAGTTTAGAGTAATAGTGTCTCTAAAATTAAGGATGTCAGTTCTAATAGAAATCATTGGCAGTCCCAAATATGTTTGATGAATGTAAAACAAACATACTTCAAATAGATTATATAGAGACATATGTTGATTAGTTATAAACATCACCCAAAATTATTCCATTCAGTTTTTTATTTCACACATGCCATGTGGTTTGTAGAGTACTATCATTCACAGGAAGAATACCATAGGGTTTTAATAAGTAAAATATGCTCCTTTCATTTGAAAGATTTAATACAGCAATATTTTTAAAGTACCAATTTAAGATGTCTACAACCATACCTTTAGAATTTACAGTGTTAAACAGATAGGATATTGCTATTAAATTACCATTTTGTTATCACTGAAATATAAGCATATGGTACATGGCAACAATAGAAATAGAAGCAATTTCCCAATGAACAGTAGACATGATAGACTTGTTGATGCTATAAAAGACATAAAAAAGTAAGGAGTCATTTAGAATTGTTAGTATACATAGTGAAAATAAGTGTGCCAGAGAAATATCAATTCAGTATTATTTGTTGGTTTGTAATCATAGCTGTCTCCTGATAACTAATTGTGTTGTACTCTACAACTCCCTAACTTTTGAGCTATAATAAAAACAGAAAACATTGATCAACTGCAGAATGTACTCACATATGGGCCTAGCATCTCACATAAACGTTGGTTGCTTTAGAAAGTGTAAAAATACTGTTTGAATAACAGAGCAAACAATCTGATTTCAGTCAAATGAATTGGAGAAGACCATTACATATGTGTTTTCTGCCAAAGAAACAGAAGATAGAATGTTAGCGGTAACTGTTACAACTAACAAGTCTCTTCAAACAGGGCTTCTGAATACAATTGATAGGTTATAGATCCTGCTACAAATTTTCAAGTTCTTTTTTGTCTGGGTGTATAATGTAGCAAGAGTACTACAGAATGATAAAGCGACACCTATATAAAATGATGGTTGCAAATGTACAACTTTGTTGTTGTATTAAATGCATGGTCAGATTCGATTTCCTCTAATTATGATGATGTTCATATAGTGTATTGTGTTCAAAAATGTAATGAACAAGTTTTGTTCTCCTGAAGAAGAGCAAGACATGCAAAATGCATTTAGTGGGCTCTATATCGAATATCTATGGCTTCCTAGTAGAATAAAGTTTGCTAAAAACATGCAGTACACATTTTGACAAACGGAAGCAAAGTAAGATTGGATTGAACCCTTGTCAAAAAGAAGCCTGAAAATAATCAGTAAGAAACATAGGCTTAGGGGCTGATTACAAGTTTGGAGGTCCGACTACTCAAATGCTGCATCCGTGACCTCTGCGACACAGCTGCACCGGTGGTCTACTGCATGCCATATTACGAGTTGTGCTGTCTAAAACTCTGCCCGCAGCCACGGCACTCTTCCTGCTGGGACTGTAACTGTCTGTAATGTTGGCGTTGCATCCACCGACGCTGTCAGGTCCACGGTCTACCTGCTGAGCCTATTACAACTACACAGTCGTACTGGTGGTCTCCTAGCGACGGTTAACAAAGAGCGGTTACCCGATAGCAGTAGACTGCCACGGTACACGCACAAAAAAACACTACAACATTGGCCAATCGGATGGATTTAAAAGCTACACAGCTGATGTGCTTTGGCCAAGTGGACATGCCTGCAAATCACACTATAAAAAACACCCCATCCCTGACCAGCATTCTTTGCTTCCCAACTGCAGTGCACAAGACAGACACTACTGTTTTGTGCATTTTGAGATGAGGCACTCCTTTTTTCATTTACCATTTAGCACTCTCCACCACGTGTAATTTTTGTTTTGCATCTTTTTACCTTTATCACTTGTTAGTTTTTCCTTTCACACAGTCACTCAAATTTTATTTTGTCATCATCCCTGGAAAAAAAAAGAGCACGCTTCACTGAGCTTGAGTTGACCGTCATGATGGATGAAGTCATTAAAGTTGAGAAACACATTTTTGGTTCCCAAGTCAAGCATACTCCTCTCAGTAGGAAAACTGACATGTGGGACAGGATAGCCAACAGAGTGAATTTATTGTTGGTACTACCCTGCACACATAAGGGCGACATTAGGAAGAGGTGGAACGACCTCAGGTTGAGGGTGCGGACCCGGCACAACAACAACCACCTGGTAGTTCAGAGGACTGGTGGTGGCCCTCCCAGCACACCATTTCAATTCTTTCACTGGGAGGAGAAGGTGTTGGCCAACCTGCATTTTGAGAGCTTGACAGGAATAGCTGGGGAGTAGACTCTGGTAAGTTACACTTCAATAACTGTCACAATATCACAATGTCCTGTTTGCTGTCAACTGTGCTTTTGGTATTGTGTTCTCTATCTACTTTCCTGACATTGAATACTCAAAGTATCTGAGATGTTGATTTGTCTGTGTCAACGTGTATTGTTGTATATGAGAGCACATGTATCCAACTCCATGACATGTCACATGTTGCAATGCTGTCTGTAAGTGGATTGCCATACAAATATCAATTCAGGACCCATGATATGTGTGACTATTTAAAAGTATGGTCCATCCCAACTGCATGTTGCCAACAGGTATGGTGCACTAACTATTTGTCAAGTGTTCTTAAAGTGAGATTGAAGTCACTACAACTACAATGTGGCCCTTTCACTGCAACTCTAATCAAGATGCTAGACTCCTCTTGCCACTTCTCGCTTGTCTGCCATGTTACAACTGATCTTCACACATCATGCAGGTTACCATTTCTCCAGTGTTGGTACAGTGAGATTGAAGTGACTACAACTGCCATGAGGCCCTGTGACTGCAACTCTAACCAAGATGCTAGACTGCTTTTGCCCCTTCTCACTTGTCTGCCATGTTATGAAATGAAATGAATGAAATGAAAACAAGATTTATAAAGCGCCTGGTTACCCATGGGCATCCCCGCGCTAATGCCTGTTAACACACTAATCTGAAAGCTGTTCATTTAGGGAAGAGTAATGTTTTAATCTGCTTCCGAAAGATGAGGTAGTTCGGTTGGGCACGGATCTGCGGAGGTAAGCCATTCCAGATCTTAGCCACATTATACGAGTAAAGGCGGCCGCCACTTCATGCTCTCGTTATTCTTGGAGTTGCCAGTAGATGTTTAGTTTCTGACCTGAGGGCTCTGTTAGGACGGTATCGGTGGGTAAGGGACTGGATGACCACCGGTCCCTTACCTGAAAGTGACCTGTGGGCTATACATAGAGCCTTAAACTCTATGCGCTCACGGATAGGGAGCCAATGTAAAAATGCCAAAGCTGGTTTGGCGGAAGACCGCTTTGGGATGTTCATAAGCATGCGGGCGGCGCAGTTTTGAACAATTTGTAGCTTCCGTATCGATGAGCCAGGGGCTCCCAGATAAAGAGCATTGGCATAGTCAAGTCGTGATAAAATGAGAGCCTGAATTAGGACTCTTCTTGCAGGGAAGGGGAGTAGTGGGAGCACTTTACGGATCATTCGAAGGATCCCGTAACAGCTTGCCGCTACCCTTTGCCCTTGTTCTTTAAAATCAAGGTTCTGGTCGAGCCAGACACCCAGACTTTTAATTTGATGTTTGGAGGTAGGGGCAGGACCAAAAGAGCTGGGCCAAAGTAGCTCAAAGTTTATATTTTCTTTGTTCCCTAGGAGCATTAATTCTGTTTTAGATCCATTGAGTTTCAAGAAGGACTCTTCCATCCACCTTGAAACTTTTTCTAGACAAAGGGCAAGACAAGTACTGGAGGGATCGCGATGGTTGACAGAGACAACCAGCTGAGTGTCATCAGCATATGTAATTATCCGAATCCCAAATGGTAGCACAATCTCTGCCAAAGGCCTCAAATACACGTTAAAAAGTGTGGGGCTGAGGGAGGAGCCCTGAGGCACCCCACATGTCAGCGGTATAGATTTAGAAGAAATGCCGTCTTCAAAAACTTTGAAAGATCGGTCTTCTAGAAAAGATTGGAGCCAGTTGAGCATAGTCCCTGCAATCCCTACCTCGCCCAGTCTCTCTATCAAAAGCTGGTGGTTAACCATGTCGAAGGCTGCGCTTAAATCTAGAAGGATAATAGCTGCGCAGCCTCCTGCGTCTAGGATTTTCCTCGCCTCTTCCACTACCACCAGAAGAGCCGTCTCCGTCCCATGTTGAGGTCTAAAACCCATCTGGGAGGAATGGAAACAGTCATTGCTCTCCAAGAAGGAAGATAAAACAGAATTCACATATTTCTCGGTGATCTTACTGATAGCCGGCAACAAGGAAATGGGGCGACAGTTACTCCAGACTTCAGGGTCCAGGATAGGCTTTTTCAATAAGGCTTTAACCATAGCCTGTTTCCACAGTGGAGGGACTATCCCTGAGGAAAGAGAGGCATTTATCAAGTCAAGGATTACTGGGGAAAGGATTTCAGAGGCCTGATTTAAGATTTTGGGGGGGGCAGGATCAGTGGGGAAGCCGGATTTTAATTTGCTCAAAATATCAAACAACGTGGACGTATTAAGTGGGGGAATTTCCTCAATTCGGCCAGCTCTCCCTTTGACCAAGTTTTCCTGATCTCTAATAAGTTGTTGAGATATTCTTTGAGGGAAGGAAGAGTAAATAACTTGGATTTTGTCCGAAAAGAATTCTGCCATGGCATTGCATCGTGCTGAAGTATCTTCAGATACAATGGGGGGGGTGGGGATGGTAAGCAAGCCCTTAGTGATGCGGAAGATCTTCACACAGCATGCAGGTTACCATTTGTCAGGTGTTGGTAAAGTGAGATTGAAGTGACTACAACTACCATGAGGCCCTGCGAATGCAACTCTATCCAAGATACTAGACTCCATTTGCCCATTCTCACTTGTCTGTCATGTTATAACAGATCTTCACTCATCATGGACTGTGCAATGTACAGACAATGCTCCACTCAGATATATGTCTGAATACTTTGCTTGATCAACTGAAACAATTGATAGCATGAGTGAAACCCTAACAACAGTGTAACCCTAATATATGTAAACCATGAAGGGAACTCAGCTGCTTAGCAGTGCCAGTTGACCTCTTGAGTCATCACTCCTCACCTGAAGAACAATGCAAAATATACTAACAAATTGGGTGTTTGCCTAAATTATACACAACTAGGCCTTGGAATGGACAAATACACATGTTATGACTACATGTGTTTGTAGCAGAGTTTTGGAAATGTCATGTCTATCCCTGCACATCTAATGAGCTAACAAAATCTACTACATCTATTGAATGTCTTCAAATGTCTTTAACCAACTTTGACTACAAGCAAATAGATGACTATACTAATTTTTATCTTGTTCCATTCTAGGTCCCCATTTACTTTGACACAAACAACGTGGAAGTAGGTACCTCACTTCCACCAATAATAATATTCTCTATTTTTCAACAGGTCAATCCGCCACAGCATCTGCACAGGGGTTGGAAATCGAACAGAGTTCCTTCCTCTCCAGGATGAATCCCTCAGTGATGGGTGGTAAACTTTGTACCGCTGGTGAGTTTGCGGAGTTTTGCAACTTCGACTTCCACTTGGAATGCAAAGTCTACCAAAAAACTCTGCCTCCACCACCATGTAGAGGAGTTTACCACCCACCGCTGTTTTAACTTCTAAAGTTTTTTCCTTTGTTGTTACAGTGGCACAAGAGGAAATTGAAGAGCTGGGTGGCAGGGCGCATGTGCAGAGCTGCAGTGGGGGCTCACAGTCACAGACCGTCCCTGCAGGTTTCACTTTCCATTTTGAACTGCCAGTCTGTGGTGCGCGTGCTCCAGCACAGCCAGCTCCGAGTCCCAATAGCAGGCTGGCCGAGGTAATCCATTCCAGAGGCTGGCTGCAGAGGCAGCGAGAGAACGTTGTTGACCTCGAAGGAGCTGCAGCCATGGAAAAGGTCTCTGAGACCCTCCACTGTCCCAAAACTGAAAGGTAGGTGGTGAGTGTCGAGGGTCCCTTGTGATGACTTCTGCTGGACCCATGCGATCTTTGTTTTCTTTTGTCCTAGCCTCTGCTCAATAGCTT
The DNA here is from genome assembly GCA_963921515.1 of Calotriton arnoldi. Taxonomy (NCBI): domain Eukaryota; kingdom Metazoa; phylum Chordata; class Amphibia; order Caudata; family Salamandridae; genus Calotriton; species Calotriton arnoldi. The sequence continues at coordinate 61,798 of CAWUFW010020844.1, forward strand.
ACCAGTAGGAGGCAGGACTCAGGACTTGCAGGAGGCCTAGGCTGAACTTTCCGGCATCATTCCCAAGCACCTCTGCTCAGCCTTGGGCAGCGATACCCCATCTCCCCCATACTGGTGCCCCGCAAAGGCCCCCTATTTTTGGCCTTCCTTACCCTGGATTGGCAGCTTAAGTTATTAGTGCGGAGCAGAGATCGATTTCACAGAGTTTTTATTCAACTCTGTGGAATTCCGCGTAGTGAAGCTCCATGAGCTCTGCCGACCCCTAGTGATGACAATGCTCCTGAAGAGGTGTATATGGATGATGATCCTGGCCCATCTCGTCAGCCTGGGCAAACATCAACAGTGGTGCTCACTATGCCCACAACTACAACTCCCACCACAGCTGCAACAACACAGCCAACCACTGCACCCCCAACCTGTGCCCCCCAGTCACTGAGGAACCAGGACCCAGTAGGAGAGTTCAGCCTGTGCCAAAACACTGGCCTGTGGGGGTAGGAGCAGTAGGAGGGTAACTGTGGGCCCACAGAGTGAGCATACTGGGGCCACAGACACCCAGGCTGTCATCACCCAAGTGTTGGAAGTCTACCAAGACTCCCGAAGTGTCATGGGTCAGGTATTGACAGAAATCCAGGAAATGAAGGAGCTGCAGAAGGACACATACCAGGAGGTTGCCGACATACACACCGAGGTGGCCAGCATATAAACCAAGGTGGCTAGCCTCAACACCAACATGGCCTTCCTGGTTGGGGTGCTACAGGATATCAACACCACTCTCTGCAGGTCTTTTCCACCACCTGCATCTACCCCTTCCTGTGGTCAAAGAACATCCAGGCTGTTAACATCTGTTGCAGCCAGTGGAAGGGAGGCTGTGTCAGAAGAGGACACACCTGCACGAGCCCCTGGCTCAGAAGCTCCAGATCCCCCCTATGGCAAAAAGAGGGAACCTCCACCCAAAAATCCTGGATGTGGGGAAGGCAAGACATCCACCACCGCCAGGAAGAAACCTTAGCCCTAATGTCCTCCTTTGTGTGCTACACGTTCACTTTGTGGACTATTCCTGCCAACTTTTCTATATCTGATGGGAGGAGTATGTTGGACTTTGGACTCTAGACAATTTGAGATTCAACCCAGATCTGTGACTGGGGGTGAGAGTCTGAAACGTTTAAGCACCCCATCCATCATCTCCTTGTGTTTACTTTGTTCATCCCAAGTTGGCAGAGTGTTCCCAGACATGGGTCCCTTGCTCACTTTGCCACTGGATTCAAGTTAGTCTGAATGATGAGGGATGTTACCCCGAAACCGGTACCAGGATGCTTGTTTCCGGTCCAGGGAAGACCTGGCTTGGCAGTTTGGGCTGGGCTGTTCCCATGAGGAACAGGGTCAAGACTGATTTGCATATGGCTGGGTCTGAACTGTGGTGGCGAAATGAGTTAAAGAACTATGATGAATTCAATCCAGATCTGTGACTGGGGGTGAGTGTCTGAAAAGTTTCAGCGCTCCGTCCATCATCTCCTTGTGTTTGCCTAATTTGAACTCTACTACAATGGTTTCATCCACTATGACTGAAGACTTCACATTTTTTTTGCACTGTGTAATTTTTTAGTAATTTCTTGATTTTATCCTTGTTCACTTCATTAAAAACACATTACACCAAATCATTGGCTCCTGTTGTAATTCTCAAATATGTCAATGTGAGTGTACTACCATGTGAACTTTGCAACATCAAAACTAGGGACTTCTGGAAGCATGGATATGATGTATGTAAACAATGTCCAACTCAGGATCACTACCATGTCACAACAACACATACATACAAGTGTTTTGTCTGATAACATCTGTGTTACATTCTTCAGATCATAGGCTGACATGATGTCAGACACATAGCAAATAAGACATGGCTCAGTTATTTTGTGTCAGTGATCACATAATCAGTTGCAACATTTCACAACATGGAAGAAGGGGATATATCTGACAATATCCAACAGAATAGGCAACAATACATTAGGTCTATACCATAAACTGGAGCCATATTGCCAACAAAAGGAATCCTACATCAAATAAACAAATACACAGACACATGCCAGTACAACAGTTTCTGACCACGGGGTAATTTCAATCCAGTGTTGCTTGCATTTGGTTGAATGTCACAAACAAATCTCAGTGATGTGCCACAAGCACTTTGGCCTACAATGATGAGACACATCGACAGCTACTTACAGTTCATACACAATGAGGAATTAGCCAATGTGAAGGGATACTAGCATGAACTGCGCCCAACTCAACATTGTGTTGGATCACATGAAGGCACACATATTGTATTAGGACCAACACACCACAATGGAAGTCAGGTACCTTGGTACCTGCTTTGTACACCCAAACTCTGTGACATACATTCCAAGGACCAATCCCTGTCCCCTTTGTACATCTAAACTGCATTTTTTACCTGCTAATGTCACAACTCTGAAATGTCCAAATGAAGATGCCATGATAAAGGTACCTAAAACTGATCAACACAGGGAGATTAGCTAAGAAACCATACATATGGCACACATCACATTGGCAACTTCTAGTTCTAGTTCTAGTTTGCCTCCCCGTGATGGCCACAGGTGAAAGAGGGGGGTGCTGGCAACCCCTGCGTTTGCAGCCCTGCACCGGCCACAGGTAAGGGGGATGTCCCACCCCCAAAACTCGTGCCGCCCGGGGTGGACTGCCCCCCCTTGCTATGCCACTGCATATATTCCTAGTATGTAGCTTTAACATCCTCCTCACAACATCACAAGAGTTGCAATAATAGTCAGTCATCACATCTCACACCATACTTACACTAAGGAAAAGTAGTTTCAGATAAGATGTTGATGTAAGTCAGCTCCTTCCTCTTCACCACTATCGTCATCATCATTTGACATTTCAGGTTCCTCACCCAGTGGTTCTTCAGGGCCTGCATCCTCTGCGATGTAAGGGATGTTCCTTCGCAGGATAATGTTATGGACCATGCAGCAGTCCAAAGTCATCTTACACACCTTCCCGGGTGAGTTTAGGAGAGCTCCCCCAGTCTTGTCCAGACACCTGAAGCTGGCTTTCAGGAGCCCAAAAGCCCGCTCCACTGGCCGCCGTGTTCTTCCATGGTCCTCATTGAAGCAGACTTCTCCTGGTGGAGTAGGATTTCTCAGCGGTGCCAACATCCATGGCAAGTTGGGATACTGTGAGCACCCTAGATGGAAGAAAGACAGAAATGCAACAATGAGTTACATACTTTCAGATCATACTACCTGACATCACCCATATAAAGTTAGAACAGATCACACTTACCTACAAGCCATGCCCTCACCGGTAGTAGCTGTGACATCAGCTGGGGTATGGTGCTGTTCCGCAGTATGAAGAAATCATGGGCAGGTCCTGGCAACGGGGCACAGACTTTTAAGATGTACAAATCAGCTAAGCAGACAACTTGCATGTTGATAGAATGAAAGTGCTTCCTATTGCAGTACACTTGCTCCTTGGTATGTGGTGGCACTAAGGCAAAAAGTGTGGCATCAATGGATCCCATCACAAGCATAGAAATCCACCTTCACAGTGGCTAAATCCTGACGTCTTGGGAACTAGATGTAGCTGTCCATGTGTCTCAAAAGTGCTGCTAGTACCTTTTGAAGTACCCGACTGAACATAGGTTGTGACATTACACCTGAAATAGCGACAGTGAATGGAAACGAGAATGTGGCGAAAAATGCAATACAGACATGAGCTTCACAAATGGTGGGATTGATGTAGGATAAGTGATGTGAAGTATGAGGTCATGCTCCGACTTATGACATAAGTCCAATATAGTTTGATGATTCAAACAAAACGTCTGTACCACATGTCGCACGTCCATGGTCTGAAGGCCTGGGAATGGGCGGTACACTGGAGCCTGGCATCTCCTCCCTCTCTCAGGGTACCTATGTGAGGAGTAACACAAAATTGTATTATGGTCACAGTGTGCAGAGTAGCATATGTGAAGAGTAAGCCAAAAATCATGTATATGAACATTAATGCTTCATTAAGCATTACACATTTCACATCATCATTGACAAATCTTGAACAACAATCAGTCATCCCCAAGGTGGCCTTTACAGGTCTGTAACAGAACTGTGCACATCTTCAATTCAGAAATTGTAAATTGCCACTAACATGAGGGTAGCATAACATTTCATGTGAAATACTGCTTATCACGGTGTACAATGAGCTGCGCACATTTTGGTTGTGTGCACAGTAATGCACTACACAGATGAAGTTTTGTACTGGACATGGCATGAGAACAGAGCATTTCAAATGTAGACATATTTGCCCTCATTTGCAGTGGTAGTAACGCATTTTAACTGTCACCAATACAGTTTTCCAAACCACTAACATGGTGGATGCCTGACCTCGCTAATAGGACAGTCGAACGCACGTTGCCGGCGAATGTCTACCACACGGTGTATGGTCGCATGCACGGTGGACACAGCCATAGGCTACCATTTGGGATAGTGACGTCACGGTCCAATGGCTGTTCTCAGCGACGCTGAAGACTGCATACATAATGTACATGTATGCAGCAGTTGGAAAAAACACTCACATGCCTCCTGACACTGCTGCTATCAACACCTCCTCCATTTTAGCTGCTGTTTGCCATATCTGGGAGCAAACATGGCACGCACTACAGGGAAGATGGCCCGTCCCTACACTCCAGACGAGCTAGAAACCCCGGCCGATGAGGTTCTTTCCCTGCATGCTCAGCTCTATGGCTCACCAGAGGAACAGGTAATTATGTCAAATACATATTTGACTCTATTTAACTGCTTCCTTTCTATTCCCATAAGCTACACTGTGTCTCTGAGTGTCAGAGTGTAAGCATTATGTGAATGCATAAATTGTGTGGCCCCTACATAGGACACGCATGTAATGGATTATGGGGCCCTGGAGTTTGTGGAGAGGAGCCCAGGACTGGAATGTATGATAAGGGTGATTTATACTTGTGTTACATGCATATATGTGTGCAGGGCTCAAGATCATATTAGTGACAATTACTTCTCAAATCACATCATGGTGTATGTGCATAGTTACGTATTGGCTTCACACCATGAGCCACATCTGTATACTGTTATAAGCATTTGAGGATGATGTTAGCCAAGTGTACCATCCCACAAATGACTAAGTCCAAATCACACTTTGTAAGACAGTTGTCTGGGAAGTAGCTATACCTCAAAGATCCCTTCAGAGTGCTGCAGATGCTTCACTTTTATGTATTGAATTTGTGAAAATGTGAGGTTCATGTGAGATAAGTAGCCTCAGCCTGCAGAGAGCAATGCCTGACATTGATATGTGAGCTATCTGGGCCAGGGCCCAGCCTGAGCCAGAGTTACTGTGGCAGGAGAACTGATGCCCAGAGTAATGTCCCTGGAGACCAGATCTGCTGGTCCATGGATGTTCCCATAAAGAGTTATCTGTACCACTAGTACCCCTGATAGCTGTTACATGAATAATATTAGGCATGGGTACTGAGGTGACCATCTGACCTGATACTTCTTTCAATTAACCCACAGTGTCAATGTGTGACTGGCACTAATGACTGTCCCCTTACTCACACAGGTCCGTTGACACTTTTCTAATAGTGTTGCTTTCACTGTACAAGCCTGTAGCACATCTGAGACATGAAAAGTGTAGATATTGCGTTACTTTTGAATAGATTTAGAAATGTGAATCATCTGCTTGGCTACAATATTCCCTAGCACACAACACCTACAATGGTATGTTGATTGCCTTCCCTGTTACAATGTCACATATGGCAAAAGGTGTGTCTTGAGAGGGCAGTACAAACCACACAAACGTATTTAGAATTACTAAGCTATTCCAATAAGTAGTTCACATGTACATACATCCCCCAGAGAGGTAGCTCTCAGTGTCACACATACCAGCCCTTACCTTGCGACCTTAGTCTTAGGATGTTGTGTATACTATGGCACTCGTCTCTATGGACCATATGCAATGGGCCTGGGAGTAAAGGTGTCAGGACAGTCATGCACAGGTAGTTTACCCTTCAGAAGGTCCAAATGGTGTGCTGTGTATCATGGTACCTCACATCACATTCCATGTAGGATGGCCCTGGCCTACATGTTGTAAGTGGGCTGACTCAGTCAGTGTAGGTCATGACCAAGGTTGAGGATAGTCATCAGATGACCACAAAAGTGTGTATCCATGCTTTACTTGTGCTTTGCATGTGAAATAAACACATGCAATATATTGACTTTTGGTGAATGCTTTTGCAAGATGTCAACAAAATGTGTATCAAGTTGACAGTTATCCTCAAACATCCAGTTACAATGTGTTTCTACATCTATTGCATCCATACATCTCAATGTCCATCGGAAGAAGGCCATTTGGAGAGCCATCACCTGGAAGGTGTGGAGCCTGGGGGTCTTCAACTGGCGCAGTGCCCGCTGCAGAAAATGGTGGGAGGACCTGAGGCGCTGGACCAGGAAGATCACAGAGGTCCAGCTGGGGAAGTCCTCCCAATGTCAAGGGGAACGTACTGGACCCTGACCCCTCCTGATGGCCCACATACTGGCAGTGGCCTACCTGCAGTTTGATGGGCAGTTGAGGGCCCAACAGCAGCTACATGGGGGTGAGTCCAGGGCAGAGTTATACATGGTAAATTGCCAACTTTGAGGCATATTCTCAAGGAGCCATCGCCGATTTATCGGCATTTTAGCGCCGCAAAAGTGGCGACAGACTCATCGCACTATTCACAAGCTGGTGCAAACTGCCGACCTCACCAGTTTTCCTGCGATAGCTGCAGCAAAACACATCGCCACGGATGAGAGCGACAATTAACGCTAATGATATGCAGTGTAGGCATACCCGCGCAAAAACACACAAAAACACCACTTTGCGATATTCACAACGAACAGCCAGATCTGGAATGCGACCCGAATACAGGCAATAAGGCGCGTTAGCAGCAGGGATTTAACACCTGCCTTCCACTGGTGTTAAGCAGGACGACAACCTGCAGTATGAAAGGGAGCCCAGTCCAGAGCCACATCTGAAGACCAACACATGTCATGGATCTAATGATCATGCAGCTCAGAGACCCAAGAGGTCCACAACACCCACCGCCACCACCCCCAGGCCCCCCCTTCCTCCCCCCCGGACTACCACTGAGGCAGCGCAGAACAAGACAGCTGACCTTCCGAAAACGGCATGGCCCCTCAGCCACACAATTGCAAAATGTGGGGAGAGGTGGGAACCAAGTATGTGTGAAGGAGACAAGTCACCCATGAATAAGAACGTACACAATGCCAAGTGTGGTGGTGATGTGCTGGACAGACTTCAGTATGCAGAGCACAGACATGTCCCTGTGGACATATACTGCTGGTGTGTGCAGTCTTGTGGACAGTGGACGCAACCATCTTACCTCAGGCAGTGGGAAAGACCACGCTCATGTAGCTGTCGTTCCCCCTGTACGCGGAAGCGGAGTGGGCTGGCCTGGCGTAAGCCACACCAGCATAAGAGTGTGAATAAATAGACCGGGGCTCTGGGCGTGGTTCACTTCCGGGATGGCCAACGCGTCTGCCAGGGCGGCGCCCCTCACCCTACCACGAGTCCACCGCCGTGACCGCCAGCCTCCTCAGCCAATCGCTGCCTTCCACGACACAGGCCCCCAGCGCACCCAGCGGCACAGCACCGCGGAGTAATGTGTGTGCTGACTACTGCCTTTGGCCTACACTGTGGTCAGCAGGGCACTCAAATCAAATCCAATCCTGACCTGCGAGGACACACCATCATCGCTGGCTGCACACCCACTGAGCGCTTCAGGTGCCACTAACTCAGTGCACCACAAGTCATCACCACGTGGCTGTGGGCCCTTTCTGACCGCTGCCTCCGGCCTACACTGCGGTCAGCAGGGCTCACAATTCAAATTCAGTCTTGATTTATTTAGGGCGCAGTCCAGTAGGCAACAGACATTGCTTCCAGTGCGGCCCGCCCGGACGACGCATCATCGCAGGCTGCACACCCGCTGAGCACTTCAGGTGCCACTAACTCAGTGCACCACAAGTCATGGACCCTTTATGTTTGAATCTTGTGTGTGTGATTCCAGATCTGGTGCCCCTACCTCAGTGCACCACAAGTCATCACCACGTGGCTGTGGGCCCTTCCTGACCGCTGCCTCCGGCCTACACTGCGGTCAGCAGGTCCCCAAGTCAAACGATGCATCATCGCTGGCTGCACACCCGCCGAGTGCTCCAGGTGCCACTAAATCTGTGCAGCTCAAGTCAACGCCACGTGGCTGTGGGCCCTTCCTGACTGCTGCCTCCAGCCTACACTGCGGTCAGCAGGTCCCCAAGTCAAACGATGCATCATCGCTGGCTGCACACCCGCCGAGTGCTCCAGGTGCCACTAACTCTGTGCAGCTCAAGTCAACGCCACGTGGCTGTGGGCCCTTTCTGACCACTGCCTCCGGCCTACACTGTGGTCAGCAGAGCTCACAATTCGAATTGAGTCTTGATTTACTTATGGCGCAGTCCAGTAGGCAACAGACATTGCTTCCAGTGCAGCCCGCCCGGACGACGCATCATCGCAGGCCGCGCACCCGCCGAGCGCTTCCGGTGCCACGAACTCAGTGCAGCTCAAGTCATGGACCCTTTATGATGTAATCTTTTGTGTGTGAGTCCAGTTCTGGTGCCCCTACCTCAGTACACTGCAAGTCATGGACCCTTTATGATTGAATCTGTGTGTGTGATCCGATGATCACTGTTCTAGTTGTTGCCAGCACCAACCACTCCCTAAGTGCTGGCTTACACTCACCCCACACCCATCCAACACAGGCGTCAGTGGACATGTGCCCCTGATAATAAAAAGGGGCCGGGCGCACGTGCCCGTAGCCAGTTCCACCATACATCTAAGTGTGTCCGTGTGGTCATTATGAATGCGTGATGGCCCCTGGCCCTACCACATCACATCGTGCTGTGGACAGCGGACGCAAGCATGTCACCTCAGGCAGTGGGTAAGACCTTGGACATGTACCTCTGTCATCCCCCCCTGTAAGCGTAAGCGGAGTGGGCTGGGCCGGCGTACGTCAGTCCAGCGCAGGGGTGTGTAGAATTAGCCCGGGGCTCAGGGCATGGTTCAGTTCTGGCCTGGACAAGGAAGTCAACAATGCGTGTGTTTCTGTTGTAGTGTCGGCGCCACCCGGCCCGCAATGGACAATGATGCAATGTAGCATGCACCCGGAGGGCGGTCTCGCACGAATGGTGAAATGAAGGAGTGCAAGACTGCTCTGGGTCTTGGCTCATACATGCCAAGTGTTGTGTGTATCTGCATTGCCGCAGCATGAGCCAAATGCCTAGCCTTAATCGCAGCGCGAGTTCAGCCAGGCATGAACTCTACATCTGTGTCCGCACTATCCTTACCATAGGCCTACACTCACGTGGCTGCCCACCTTCAACGGCCAACATCACAGTGTCGTTGTCAGGCTTGTGGACATGCGCAGACAGGCATGACAATGGTGTGCCATTGGAGTGCAAGTGATGCAACCGCACAGCATACACAAGTGAATAGGCCCGGGGGGAGGGAGGAGCAGCTGTGAGGCAACGTAACACACAGTCATGCCGCTCATTTGCCACATGCAAGTCATGTCAAACATGAATCCCAAAGTCGCACACATCCCATTCCCACCCCACACCCAACAAGCCACATCACAATTCCTGAATGCAAGCAGATGACAAACTGGCATTAGGGATGAAAGCTCCTTTGTCTGAACTATCAGGCGGAAGCACATCTGCACATCTGACCTCGGAATTGCATGTGCCCGGCACCCCCTGACAGATACGATAGCAGTTGAGGACTACTCCCACACTACGCACAGCCTGACGACAGACCAACGTATACACACCCCACACACAGAAGTCCTTGCTCGTAGTTATCTTGCATGGAATGGCCTTCACACAACCTCCCACACCATCCTAGGCGTACAACCGTTGCACACTTAAACAACTCATTGATCTGAGCTTTGGCATTTCATCCACAGAACTGGCGCAGGTCAGAACAGTGCCGCTTCAACCAGGGCCAATAACGCACTGGCAGAACATCCCGGACACATGCACAACCCCTGTCACGTGGAACTGTACCGTGCACGTATGCTGCATTTACTGGGGGCACTGCCATTGGTAGTGCTGCGGGTCAGTTACCGGCTAAGCTTCCGCCTTGCCAACGCCACCAGCGTTCAGCCTGTGTTGCATTGTCGATCGTGCATATTCAAGTGGTCCATGGATGTCTGCCTATCCAACAGGACGGTAGGCGAACTGGATTTCGACATGTCTGTGTGCCCCCTGTTGGCCCACGAGCAGGAGTGTCACTGTGATACCCGTCTATGGGATGCCTGGATACTTGGCATACATGCTGGCAGCTGGACCTGGGATATTGCAGAACTCCTCGTGTGCAGTGACCACATTGAGCCGCTCCCCTATTGGGCTGTAGTGCTAATTGGTGACAGGGGGTGGACGCAGCACATCTGTCCGGACCTGCTAATGGATAGCCTCACCGTCCTGTTCGATGGAGTCAACAACGACCTCATGTTGGAGATGATTGACTACGAAGCTGCAATCGCTTTCATGGACGTGTAACTACGTACCTGCAGCCACAACAGTTTGGAACCCATTGCACATGTCCAGACACCTTATTGCATCTTGGGGTTCTGGTCACATATCCCACAACAACAGTGGACATGGCTGCATTCGCCTGGACCCCGAATACGTGGGCGGACAACCACATGGGGTAACACACACCTGTGAAAGGTGAGGCACTCCCCCGGAGTGGACAGCAGCGCTTAGCAACGTTCCTCATTCTGACATGCTGCTGCATTGGTCCGTATGTTGTGGCACTTCTCTTGCCCGTACTGACACGCATATGCTAATAAAGTCTACGCACATTCACTTGTATTCAACTGTGATGTGAGTTGTTTTGAATGACGATGTGTGTCTCACTGCCTATCTGGGTCACGGCCATACATGTGCATTGATAGCATTACCCAGTGAGTACCATTTATGTGGAATCACTGTCCCTACATTCATCAATACTTTCATGCATAATTGATCAGGGCCATGACACATCAGTGTGAATTTGAATGTTTTATTCGCATTCAGTGGGGTGTGTAAGCTGGACCAGTACAGGGCCATGCAAACCCCACTTTACATTGTCGCCCCGTGGAGGGCCAGCCAGAGTCCTTTAGGGATTGACAGGTTCATCGGAAGAGGAAGATTTCAGTCCGCAGTGTGATTGCTGTGTCATTGGTAACCATTCCAAATATGGCAGTCCATGTCGTGGTCCAAGGTGAGTGTCGCTGAGTGTGACGGGGGACAGTGGAAGATGTTATTCCAGGGCATGATGCAGAGGGCAGCACCAAGCTGAAACAGGCCATATGGCAGTGATGTATGCTACCACTTCAATCTTACCACCAAGCCAGATTCATCATCATCTTCGTCCTCTGATGTGTCAGGTGCCTCACATGTGGGTGGTGGTGTTTGGTCTGCCGCACTGTGTGGCACTGACACTTCATGGGGCGGAGATGTGGATGGAGTAGTAGCAGCAGCAGTCATCAGTGCCAGGCCGTGTGGCGGCAATGCCTTTATGAGAATCTGCAGGTCATGGGAGATCCCAGCTACATCTCGCTGGTGTGCAGCTGTGGCAGCCAATCGTTCCGCATGCATCTGCTCCATGTTCTCCATGATCCTCCGCATGTGCCCCAACCTCCGGCTGACATTGCTGGAGCCTCTCTGACTAGACACTTCTTCTTGTCTCTGAGTCATGACTCCAGCGATGTCAGCCATGCATTGTTGGAGAGCATGGAGCGGACAGTGGGTGTCCGTTAGGGACTGTAAGTGGACCCTGATGGGATTTAGACACCCACCGGCAGCTGATCAGCCATCTTCTCCTGGCACCCTAACACACAGCGTTGGAATGCCATGTGTTGGTCGTGGGGGTCCTGGGAGACAGCCGTGTTGGTGGTGAGTGCTTCCTGCTGTGTGGTCTGTGCAGGGGGTGGGGTCTCCTCGATGCAGCTGGGCTGCCCTGCTCCTGGAGGTGGGGTGCCGAAGCTGTCCATGAGCTGCTGGAGGGTGTCGGTGTCGATGTTGGGGAGGTCCTCTTTGTCATCAGTGCTGAGTTGTTGTGTCTGCTCTGCAGGAGGTGTTGATTCTCCCTCTGCAGTGAGAAGGGGAGATGCAGATTGACACTGTGTTCACATGTATGTTCAACCATTGTACAAGTTTACTAATGGACTGCATGACAATGTACATTGTGACTGTTTGTGAAGAGATGCCTATTTGATGCGGGACAGTTGACATTTCTACACCATCAGGGATGTGAGGTTGTACTTGTCCATTGTCATCTCACAGGTTCCTGCTATGCCAAATGTGAATGGCCATTTTCTACAAACAAGCAGCAGCAGTTGTGTCCTCTGTTCTGTTGTGGGAGTGTTGCAGTTTGTACCACATTGTTGTCAATGTTGGGGTGCTCTGATTCTTATGTGTGTGTGATGCATTGTGGGTGTGTTGCCCCTTCAGCTCTGATTTGGCTGGCCCTTCTCCCTTTCAGGCGGTGTGCCTTTCACTTCTGTGCTTATGCAGTGCTGAGATGTTGCAGACTTGGGTGAATTGGGCTCTTGGTCGGAGTTGTGACTCTTGGGCATGGTTTGTCCGCAGATGTGCTCTACTTAATTGTGCATGTGTGCCATTGTGCCCATCTACCCCCGTCCCCCCAGTCCCTGGTCATTACTCACCCTGTTGCTGTTGGCTCAGGTCATGTTGTGCAGTGTCCGGTCCACCAACTCCTGCCACCGTCTCCCCAATGATGACTCGGGTCACCATTTCCTCCATCTCATCCAGCTCCTGGTGTGTCGCTGGGCTCCCACCTCCAGTCTGCATTGCTGCTCTCAGGTTGGCAGCGATTTTCAGCTTGGTTTTCCGCTTCACATCAGTCCAGCGCTTCTTGCAGTCGTCCACTTCCCTTCTCTTCACTCCGACTGCATTCACCTTGGCTAAGATAGACTGCCATATTGTATTTTTAGTTGCCAATGTCACAGTGGAGGTGATGAACAGTTGGTGGTGGTGTTCTGTCACCTCCGTAATGAGAATGTGGTTTTCCTGCGTACTGAAACGCGGGTTCCTCTTATTCTTCTCCTTGCCCTTCCCTGTCCCCGAGTTCCCAGGCTGGTCCTCCGTGGGGCTTGTGGGGTTCGGGTTGTCCTCTGTACTTGCTCCGGCTCCCTCCATGGTGCTTCGCAGTTGTTTGTATTTTATTTGTATTTCATTTTTGCCGCTTTTATAGTGATTGTTCCCACCTTACTTGTGGGACTTGCGGGCCTGGCGCTGCTTTTTGCTGGATTTTTATTGCAGTTGGGCCCATCGCAACTTTTTTCATGTTCGGGTTTCCTTTTTTATCGCCGTTGCGGTAGTTGTGTCGCGGACATTTGAGGCGTTCTCGGGAAATTATCGCATGTTACCGCCGTGTTGGGAATACGACGTTGACACGGCGTTAGCCTATTTTGGCGATGTTTATCGCAAGTTCTTGTGAATATCCCCCCCTGAGTGTTACAGACAGGCATTTCACCAACCATATTGATGGTGGCCCATGTGCCACATACAAGATGTAACTGTTAAACCGTTAGTGTAAGTGTGGTAGTAGATGCATGCTGCTGTGCCTATTGTCTTTCTGACCTGTAACACAGCAGACTCCTGTCCACATCCACTTTTCTCTTTTTAAGCAGAAACCTGGCTGAGTGATGTGAGTAATCATCTCATGTTCTCAGTAAATCTGTGTGACAATTGTATCACACAGACTTGTCTTGCTTTTGTGAGGAGTGATGTACCCTCACTACTGTCTCTCGTGATGGTGGCCCTAATGCATGTGATAAGACATCGAGCTTACAGTACATACAGTGGCTGTACAGCAGTTCCGATTGGTAAGTACTGGTTATACAGTGAAATGAGAGTGCAAACATCACTGGAGCCATCACCATTAGTGCCTTCATGTTGACCTGGGTGCATTTTTCAGTTGATGGCTCATCTGCAATAGTATTTCAAAACACTCATTCACTGACTGGTGACATGCATGAGGGATTGAGATGTAGAACTGTAGGGATCATATGTGAGTGTCTACACTGATCCTTACAAGGCAATCTTAGTATGCAATACCAAAGAGTGGTGTGATGTGCCTGCCCATTGGGACGCTAGTGATCCCACATCTTCATGTCATAGATGTTCAGGGACACCCAAAACCTTCAAAGGTGTATTGGCTTGTGGATATACAATCTATGACTGGCGTCAACACCTGTACTATGCAGGAATGGGAATGCTCATATGGCTATATGGAGTCTTGTGCTTTGTGAATTCAGATTATATATCTTCTAAATGTTTGGACCTCAATGTTTTCAGGGAACTTTATTTGCTAAATTTAATACATTGCTAAATTAGATGTGTACAGCTTTCATTTGACTTTTCAGGTAGTGGACATATGTAATTTGGAGTCCAAAGTGTCATCAGTGTGCAATGAGCATTTTCACGTGACATGATGTCTGCCACAACACTAATTGATGGGACATTGGTGTTCAACTTGACCTTCATAACATCATGATGTATTATGAGTAAGAGTTAGATTTGTTTTAATCTGGGCCTTGTTTGAGCATTGTGTAAATCTCACACTTGGATGCATCCTATTTGGTTACATCTTTTTACAATGGTGTACTACAAGTGCCAAAGTGTGCAAGGTGATCAACTATCCTTGTATGGACATAAGAATGGAGTGTAGACAATTCCATCAATGCATTTGGGCCTGTATGGGAATATGACATGAATGGACCCAACTGTTTGCAGGTTATGTAGCAGGCATGCAGTTCCAGATGTGAGACGTCAGGCATGGAGGGACCCAGTGACCAAGAGGGTGTGAGAAGTGCCACAGAGGACAGCAGCTCAAGATCATCATCGCATGAGTCATTCTCCATTGGACACTCCCGTGCGGATGAATACCACCTATATCCTTGTCCGCCACCCCCAGTTTCATTGCCACACTACCTGTTGTCCCCCAACAATGTGACCATTCCCGCTCCCCTAAGAGATCTCTATTGCTTCAGGCACCTAAGCCCCTGCCCCTGTTAGCCCCACTGCCCTGCGTGAGGAGGCTATTGACCACATGAGGAGCATCTCTGTGATTCAGAATGCAGTCCTGAATGACTCCAGGGGTTAAAGCAACTAGCTAACCCAGATGGTTGTCTACCTGGAAGGGACTCACACTGCAATGTCTGGCCTACAGAGATCTTTTCAGTCTCTGGCCTCGTCTCTCACAAAAGCCTTCCACCCATCCCAACCTTCCACCCCACCTTCTGCCCCTTCCACATCCAAATTCCCTATTCTCATTTCTATTCCAAGCACAAGCACATCTAAGCATGCCCACACTTCATCAGACACAAGCATCACACACAAACACAAAACATCAAAAAAACTCAAACATACACACAAACAGCAGACACTCATCCCCTCAGCACCCCCAGCCTACCCCCAGGCACCACGACAACAGATACAGAGCCCTCCACAGCCACACTCATACTCACAGATGACACAGCAACAGAAAAAGGGCCCTCCACAGCCACACTCATACCCGCAGATGACACAGCAACAGATACAGAGCACTCCACAGCCACAATGGTACCCACAGATGACACAGCAACAGATACAGAGCCCTCCACAGTTACACTCATAACCCTCAGATGACACAGCAACTGACACAGAGCCCTCAACAGCCACACTCATACTCACAGAGGACATAGCAACAGACAAAGAGCCCTCCACAGCCACACAATCATACCCGCAGATGGCACAGCAACAGACACAGAGCCCTCCACAGCCACACTCATACCCGCAGACGACACAGCAACAGACGCAGAGCCCTCCACAGCTACACTCATGCTCACAGACAACACAGCAACAGACAAAGAGCCCTCCACAGCCACACTGATACCTGCAGATGACACAGCAACAGACACATAGCCCTCCACAGCCAAACTCATACCCACAGATGACACAGCAACACATACAGACCCCTCCACAACACCGAGCACTTCCACAGCACACACACGCACAAAACGCAAATGCTCACAGTCACCCACACAACAGACACCAACACAACACACAGTGCAGACAGCTGACACAGCTCATACTACCACTCCCTCCCAACCAAAAATCCATCCTGAACATCCTACCCATTTTCCCCATGAAGATGTCTTGTTTGCCCTTGCCCTTTCCCCTGTGAAACCTGACTCCTCCAAAGTCCCAAAAAGCTCTCCCACATCCAAACCCATAACCTTCCAATTCCCACTCCACCCCTGAAAAACCGCATCCACACTCTTCTAAGCCCAGCACAAAAATAGAAAAAAACCCTCCCAAAGATAAACCTAATCCTTCCAAGTCTCACTATACCCCTGAAGAGCAGCATCTCCAGCCCCTAAGCCCTGCCAAACACTCCCAAGCCCAAGAGAAACCCCACCCAAAGCGAAGCACATCCATTCCACTTCTCATTCCATCCTGAATCACAACATACCCACACCCCTGAAGCCAGCCCAAATCCCCCAAATCCAAGAAGACCACTCCCTAAATTAATCCCACCCCTCCCTAAACCTCTGTCCCCCCCTCCCAAGTACCATCTTTGAGGTGCCTGTTATGCCCAATGGATGCCCCTTTGTGAGGAGGTTCCCTGGCAGTGTCAGTAAGGGCACGTTTGGTGGCATAGAATTGTGCTGTGGCACATTTACACTGAATGGGCTGGCCATTGGCCTTGATTTAGAATCCTGTTGTGACAAACTGTCATTAAAATATTTTCATAGTTTTGAAGACATTGGTCCTGCCATCATTTTGATATCGTTATATAGTTAGTGATGTGTGACTACAGTTGTGTTTGTTTCGCCCCTGCTAGCTGATCCAGTTGAAGTGGTTTGTATGATGTGACCTTGGGGCCAGTGCTGGAGTTACACAGGACAAGGGGAAAGTTGGATGAATGTCTATGTGGGATGAAATCCAAATGGGACGGATGTTGCATTGGGTAACATGTTATATGGTAAATATTTCAGCTTGGCCTGGCCACTGTCAACATCATTTAGGTTGCACTTCTGCCTATGATGTATGTAGGATATGAGTTAGGTGTGTTGATGTTAGATATTTGTTGATCCACACATGGAGAGTGTTAACTTGTCATACCTTTGTGGAGTTCTGCATGGACATGTGTGCTTTTTCCAGTATGTACCTTACAGCTACTTTATCTAGATGTGTGCCACATGCTGTTAATGTTGTGTTTGCTTTCATGAGTTGCACTTCCATATTCCCTACACATGCATGGCACTTGGTTATGCTATTGGTTGTCCCTGATATATTTGAATTCCAAGGTCCAGTGCACATTGTGTTTGACAGGCATATGTAAAATGCACTATGCCCCAGGGCCCAAGCCTTTCAGGATTCCCCTGACAGAGGCATAGATATGCTGCAGAGAGTGTTTCCATTGTGCCCTTACAATGATTCTCACATTGATTCAATGTAATCCCATTGCCTTTTCATGTGGGTGATGTGTGAGAGTCCAATACAGAGTTGTAGAAGAGAACGTGTGTTTCGCTTTAATGACACCTCCATGTAGATGTTTCTTGGACATCAAAACAGGACCTGGAATGTGTGCAATGTGAGTGTGTCACATTCACTATAGCATTTTGGTTAGAGTTGGAGTGAGATGGCCTCATGGTAGTTGTAGTCACTTCAATCTCACTTTACCAACACTTGAGAAATGGTAAGCTGCATGATGTGTGAAGATCAGTAGTGACATGGCAGACAAATGAGAAGGGGAAAAAGGAGTGTAGCATATTGGTTAAAGTTGAAGTGACAGGGTCTCATGGACGTTGTTGTCACTTCAATCTTACTTTACCAACACTTGAGAAATGGTAAGCTGCATGATGTTTGAAGATCAACAGTGACATGGCAGACATGGAAGACAAGTGAGAAGTGGCAAGAGGAGTCTAGCATCTTGGTTAGAGTTGCAGTGACAGAGCCTCATGGTAGTTGCAGTCACTTCAATCTCACTTTACCTACACTTGAGAAATGGTAAGCTGCATGATGTGTGAAGATCAGTTGTAACATGGCAGATAAGTGAGAAAGGGCAAAATATATGTGTGACAGACATTAATAGGTGAGATATTGATGAGGAGGTGTTGTTGTGGAACAGAAAATAATGCACTTCGCACTATAGCTGAATCTGGGGTGGCGTAGTGGGCAAAAGAACGATGAATTTAACCCAGATCTTTTGACTGGGGGAGAATGTTTGCATTGTCAGCATTCCGTCCATCATTTGTTTGCTCTAACACGTTTCGCCCTGAGTGGGATGGGTATGCCCAGACGTGGGTCCCTTGCTCACTGCGCCACTGGATTCAAGCTAGCCTGGCTGAAGAAGGGTGACATACCCTGAAACCGGTCCCAGGATGCTTGTTTCCGGTCCAGGGAGGACCTGGCCTGGCAGTTCGGTCTGGACTGTTCCCATGGGGCACAGGGTCAAGACTGATTTGCATATGGCTGGGTCCAAACTGGGGTGGCGTAGTGGGCAAAGAGCGATGGATTTAACCCAGATCTTTTGACTGGGGAGAATGTTTGCATTGTCAGCATTCCGTCCATCATTTGTTTGCTGTAACACGTTTCGCCCTAAGTGGGATGGGTATGCCCAGACGCGGGTCCCTTGCTCACTGCGCCACTGGATTCAAGCTATCCTGGCTGAAGAAGGGTGACATACCCTGAAACCGGTCCCAGGATGCTTGTTTCCGATCCAGGGAGGACCTGGCCTGGCAGTTTGGTCTGGACTGTTCCCATGGGGCACAGGGTCAAGACTGATTTTCATATGGCTGGGTCCCAACTGGGGTGGCGTAGTGGGCAAAAGAACGATGGATTTAACCCAGATCTTTTGACTGGGGGAGAATGTTTGCATTGTCAGCATTCCGTCCATCATCTGTTTGCTGTAACACAAAATGTAATTTGCGAACACATGTCTATTTGTGTACAATGTGCCTGTGCAGTACCAGTGTTTTGGCCGAGGATGGCATCCTACAGATGTATTTTTGATTATTCTTATGAAACAATCCCAGACAAAGTCTATGTAAACATGTATATTACTTTGGGACTCCCAACTGCCTTGCCTGGTCCAAGGCAAAGCATCTTTTTGCTGAGGAGTCTATTGAAACTGGTAGTTGTATGACTTACCGCCAATTTTGTCTACGGCCGAGTGAGTTTTGGAAGTGATCTAGCAGGTACAACAGTGGCAGGATGTGTCCCATGGGCTCCATGGGTCAGAAGATGTGTAGAGGTGAGTTTCAGATTTATATACCTCCCTTTCTGTCATCTCAGATGTGGTGATTGGACCACAGCAGTCACACTGGCTGTAAAGCAACTTGCAATTTGGCCGGCAGTTTCACTAGCCTTCCGAGCCTCCCACAGCCTCATTGGCCCGTTCCGTGGTCTCTGCGGTCAGAGTTGACCGGCAGATCACTGGTGGTCTTTGAAACTGCAATCCGACAATCTCATAATACAGCGGTCAGACTGCTGAGGTTGCAGCAGTCAGACCGCCGCCGCAGGTAAGGCTGGCTCGGGAACGGCAAATCCGTAATCAGGCACTTAATGTTACCTCCACAAGAACAGTTTACTGACGAAGTAAAGAATTGGTACATTACCTTATTGTTATGTTTGTGAGTGCATAGTGGCATTCAAGTGGATCCCCTTAAATCTCTATCTGGTTTGTTACTCAAGAATCCACAGTCATCTCCTCTTATTCATATCGTACCTTAGCCACCATGAATGCTCCTCTTGGCATTTGACCAAAACTGCTAACATTATATAAAAAACATGCATATTAGACTAAAACTGGAAGACCCATCTGTTCTGCATTGCTGTGCCACAGGTCACTGCCTCTTAGCTGTGGACCATCGACATGAATGCACTACCTCAATTTAAACACAATAAAAATCTTTCTTCAAAGGGATCACTGACATAATATTGAGTACAAAAATATCCCCATACACAAATATCGACACATAAATATCAATGTCAAAAATATCGACATCCTATCTTTAGAATGTAAAGTTTAAAAATATCGAAAAAATAATATCGATGTAAAAAATATCGATGTACAAAATATAGTTTTTATATATGTAAAAAATTATGTTAAATAAATGAAATAATACAATTAGCTTAAAAAAACTTATTTAGATGTAATGTACATTTTAACAAATATAATAAATAAATGTAATTTAAAAAATGTAAACATACATATATAAAATGCAATATATATACATATATTTACTTAAAACAAATTAATAAACTAAGAATTATAGTTTATTTTAAAATGTTATAAACATATATAAATGTACAAATAATATATATATATATACATACACCTATAACATAAAATATAATAAAATAAAACTATCTTATAAATTAAAACATTAAAATATCTAATAACTTTTAAACTTACATTCTGCACTCTATTGAGTGCGACAGAAGGGAAACTGCTGGATAGCGTAGGGGTAAAAATTATTATTCCCACTCCAGTGAGTGCAACAGTAGGGAAAGTGTTGGATAGCGGAGGGGAAAAAATTACTATTCCCACTCCAGTGAGTGCAACAGTAGGGAAAGTGTTGGATAGCGGAAGGGTAAAAATGACTATTCCCACTCCAGTGAGGGCAACAGTAGGGAAAGTGTTAGATGGCGAAGAGGTAAAAATTACTATTCCCACTCCAGTGAGTGCAACAGTAGGGAAAGTGTACGATAGCGGAGTGGTTAAAATTACAATTCCCACTCCAGTTAGTGCAACAGTAGGGAAAGTGTTGGATAGCGGAGGGGTAAAAATTACTATTCCCACTCCAGTGAGTGCAACAGTAGGGAATGTGTTGGATAGGGGAGAGGTAAAAATTACTATTCCCACTCCAGTGAGTGCAACAGTAGGGAAAGTGTTGGATAGCGGAGTGGTAAAAATTACTATTCCCACTCCAGTGAGTGCAACAGTAGGGAAAGTTTTGGATAGCAGAGGGGGAAAAATTACTTCCCACTCTAGTGAGTGCAACAGTAGGGAAAGTGTTGGATAGTGGAGGGGTAAAAATTACTAATCCCACTCCAGTGAGTGCAACAATAGGGAAAGTGTTGGATAGCGGTGGGGTAAAAATTACTATTCCCACTGCAGTGAGTGCAACAGTAGGGAAAGTGTTGGATAGCGGAGGGGTAAAAATGACTATTCCCACTCCAGTGAGTGCAACAGTAGGGAAAATGTTGGATAGCGGAGGGGTACAAATTACGATTCCCACTGAAATCAATTCAAAATTAAAATAAAACAAAATATCAACTTCAAAACAAAGGATGTTAAAAAACTAAGAAAGAAAACATATATAAAAATATAACAAATGACAAAAGATAGAAGCATATTATAATGTTAAACAAATGTAAAAATTACCTACAAAAAGTATTTTATACAAATTGTAAAAAAAACATCACAAACAAATACCTATAATTAATAGAAATTAAATATAGTCAAAAACATTAATTGTTACCTAAATTTAATATTTTTTATTTCCCTCCCTATAAAACCACACAATTCACAAAACACATCTACATTTTAAAAAAAGTGTACCTCCATAATTAACATAAATAATTATGAAATAAACAAATATTAATAATTGCTTCACTGGATGGAGGAGCACATAAACAACCACAAATAATCCATATATTATCTGATATGAATAGAGAGTTTTCAATGATTCAATGTAAGAACAATAAATAATTCCAATGTATTGATTCTAATACAGTGCATAATGCACAATCATAATAACAAATGGGGTGGCATGGCAAATAAAAGAGCAGAGCAACTTCCTCATATTTTTTCCTTTCTTTTTTCTTTATTCTTGATTGATAAACATTTCATTTAAACTATGTGTATTTTTATACATCTGAACTGTACATCATTTTTCCACCGTGTATACACCTTGCCGGAGGAGGCCCCGTTACGGATGCGGACAGAGCATCTGAAATGCGGATTGAGCGTTTGGGGGTCTTAATAGGAAGTGTAAAAATACGGGAGTTCCGTGAAGAGGTGCGCGAAAGTAAACTATACCAGATTACGGTTGATTAAGAGAAACAGAAAAACAAGGAAATAATCTTGTGGCTAGACTCGGGCACAGTGGAAAAATTATGTACAGTTCAGATGTATAAAAATACACATAGGGGTCGAATCCGATGTCGTCCGGAAGCGCACCTAACAGTATTCGTCCGGAAAAAAAACAAGCCGAACGCGTGTTTTCCGACCGATTCGAATACCACACCGAACGAACAAGTACGATGCGCACAACAGCCCAGATTCCGAGCGAGCCATACTTACCCATTCCAGCTCCTGTTCCCCGCCCGAGCCGGATCCGCAAACGCCGATTTGAGCCGCACAGAAGCAAATACACAGCACCTTCCGGCCGGACTAGTACGATGCGCGCTCCGTACGCGCCGAACCCGTCGCTACGTCCGGCACGTTTCAGCATCCGGGAGAGCCGCACATAAGCTCCGATTCGCGCCACAAGAAGAACCACGGCTACGAGACGAACAAGCCAGCGACGAGTACGAGTCGAAGACACGCGAAACCCGAACGAGACGACCCAACCATGAATCCCATCGCGCAGGTCCTACCTATACTCTACATCTATTACCGGGAACGGTTCGGACACGTACGGCGCAGACGGTAAGTCAAACACAAACAAACGACACGTACCCGAAATATGTCACACACACATAGGGATGCACAAATGACGTACATTAGCAACAGCACAATCATAGGGGTGGTATGGGCATCACCAATGCCATACACACCCATAGGGGCCTGGATGCCTGCCACCACCACCACCCCTACTCAGGGGGGCCTGGATGCCTATCACTACTACCATCCCCACTCATGGGGGGCTGGATGCCTATCAATACTACCATCCCCACTCATGGGGTGCTGGATGCCTATCACTACTACCATCCCCACTCATGGGGGCCTGGATGCCTATCACTACTACCATCCCCACTCATGGGGGGCTGGATGCCTATCACTACTACCATCCCCACTCATGGGGGGCTGGATGCCTATCACTACTACCATCCCCACTCATGGGGGCCTGGATGCCTATCACTACTACCATCCCCACTATGGGGGGCTGGATGCCTATCACTACTACCATCCCCACTCATGGGGGGCAGGATGCCTATCACTACTACCATCCCCACTCATGGGGGGCTGGATGCCTGCCACTACTACCATCCCCACTCATGGGGTGCTGGATGCCTGCCACAACTACCATCCCCACCCTTGGTGTGATGGATGCCTATCACTACTACCAGCCCCACTCATGGGGGGCTGGATGCCTGCCACTACTACCATCCCCACTCATGGGGTGCTGGATGCCTGCCACTACTACCAGCCCCACCCTTGGTGTGCTGGATACCTATCACTACTACCATCCCCACTCATGGGGGGCTGGATGCCTATCACTACTACCATCCCCACTCATGGGGGGCTGGATGCCTATCACTACTACCATCCCCACTCATGGGGGGCTGGATGCCTGCCACTACCACCACCCCTACTCATAGGACGGGTAATGCATGACACAACCAGCATACTCCCACATAAGGAATCACAGAAAATTACATCCACCCAAACAACATGACAATCGTGTGTAGTCCATGTCAAATGCCAACAACACAACACATGACAATGAACATACAATGTGACCCACTATCACATGTGTGACACATAAAAGTGTGTGGCCTCCACAATACAAGCCGACCATGCCCACTGTGGCAATGGGGCCCAAAGCCCCATCACCACAGTCACCAAAAGGTAAGTGTGGGGTCCATGGCTGATGCACCTTTTGATCAGTGTGGCAATGGGGCCCAAAGCCCCATCACCACAGTCACCAAAAGGGAAGTGTGGGGTCCAAGGCTGATGCACCTTTTGATCAGTGTGGCAATGGGGCCCAAAGCACCATCACCACAGTCACCAAAGGGAAGTGTGGGGTCCAAGGCTGATGCACCTTTTGATCAGTGTGGCAATGGGGCCCAAAGCACCATCACCACGGTGATCATAAGGTAAGTGTAGGCATGGTAAAAGCTGCCAAAGACAAACTGTATGGATGAATCCTGGTCACACAACAACTAAAACATCTGTGGCATAGTAGTGCTTGTGTTCCATTGCAACATAGATTGGGCGAGGCTAACAGTGCAGTGACACAGAAACATCGTTTTGGCCATGTGCATACAAACATCACACATGGGGGACCACATTGCCAACAATCAGCCAATTACACAATGACAGAAGTGACCATCATGATGCTGACCCACATATCTGCACCTATGGACACACAAATGTATATAACCTGTGGAGACTGTCGATGTCAGGTGAACAAATACCATACCATGGCAGCAATGGGACATACAAACCATGATCATTGTGCTGACTGATGACCCAGGAGTCCCAGGGAGAGCAGGGGAAAATCACCAAACAACATACAGCCAATGGCACACTACAGAAATGCCAATGCAGTGATGCAAATGCACTAACACAAACAGGCAGACTCACACTGCATATCAAACACAACAGGTGATGGGGGTGTGTGCCAGTGTCCCCAGGCAACCACACAACACATGAGGAGGCCTGAATCCCAATTACACAGATGTGTACACAGTGCCACACACAAGTAACTCATGGATTGGATTCCCCTATGTGGGCAATCTGGCACAAATTACACAAGTCACACAAGCTTGTAGGAACAGCAACTAACACAGCAAGAGACACACCCATCACAGCACTACCCCCAGGGACCCCACATTGTGCAGACACTAGCCTGCATGACAATTCCACTGTGATGACAAAGGTAGATGTTGATCACACTGTGAACCACAGCCATGTGTCCTCAGCTACAAACTACCATCACACCTACACAAGCTCCAATCAATCAGCAGGGCCTGCCAGCCAAGGCCAATATGGAGGTAGTGGTCTAGCCGTGCAACAACTCACATTTGCACACTCAACACCACACACCCTGATCTCCACCAATGTGCAGCAGTGAAGCTCACATGGACTGGTGACATTGCACATGCACCCATGACAATCCCTGGGGTGGTGGGGGAACTAAGGTGCAGAAACCCATCACACATGCCCACTCAACATGACTCGTCTATGTATGACACACAGCACAGTACGCCGTACATGCGCATGATGTGAAATCCACCACAAACAATGGGATCCTGGCCATAGTCACACACCAACGAAGAAGCCAAGGTGAGACACAAAGAACACACGTACACAACTACCAACATTGCAGCTCTGACCCTGAGGAGTGGCAGCAGTCACACACACAACGCGTCACAATCACTGAAAGCTACCACAAATTCAAAATCACATTACTTGTGTAAACAACAAGTGCCAAGGGGAATCCTGAATGTGTCCCATCAGCGTTTGCCCACATCCCCAGCCCTGACAACAAAGACAACCTGGGATGACAACCTCATGAACATCAGTTTGCCATGCACCCACATCACGGAGAAACCAGGTCCAAGATGCTGGATGAACACATACCAACTCTGCAAGCATCACAAACAGGAACATCCCTAGGGACACAGCCTGTGTATGAAAAGGGAAGGGAGCATGCACAGACATGCTCACACAACACAAAACACGGCCACACGCAATGTCACCAGATTACACACAGCCATGAGGGCACTCCACTCCTGTGGAAGGTCCACTGTGCCAAACCTTGTCTGTGCACGACTCAAACATATCAGCAGGACACTCCGTCAGTGAGTCAACAACTACAACACACAGAAGCCTCTGCTCACATCAGCCTGGGTACGGGAGTGTCACGTCAGTCATCTGCATACACCCAAAACACGTGGCAATCCAGTTGTACTGTATACACAGATGAGTCCTCCAAAATTGATGTGCAAAACTGCATGTCCAGTGGAGACGGGCACACAGTCAGGGTACTAGGAACATTGGACAGTGGTAAGCCCAACAGATGTGCAACAGTGTAGGACAAAGATGGTAATCTACAAATGCTAAACGTACATCCCTGTGTCAAATGCTGAACATTACACCCTCAGACTGCAGCAAAGGATGCCATAGATCCAGACTACAACAGGACACATATCCCATGGACCACATGGAGTCCATCACAGCAACACTTCATTTACCTGATCTGAACACAATTACAACAGCAAATGCATGATTCTACACATCTACATCATGTACCACCAAAGATTAACCACAAGTAAACAAAAAGAGGCTTTATTCAGCAAGTGTGCAACTCAAATCTAAAGTCCAAAATTAACTACGGCCAATGTCCAGTCCAAATACACAGTCCCAACAGGGTGATGTGTGACAACTTGTCACCAATTGCTTGCCTGCACAGGTACCGACAGGGGACATCCCCCTTGGAGGGGCATACGAGGGGCAGGCCAGGCACCGCAGGGACAGGATCAGGGGATGCCAGAAGGAGGCAGGGAAGGTGAGGTGGGTGCAGGAGTGTCACCGGCAACTGCAGTGGAGGTGTCTGACTCAGTGGGGGCCGGCACCACCGCAGGGCCCAAGTCCGATGGTGTTGGTGCTGCAACCACTGCAGTGGGCTGGTCAAATGGAGTGGACTGGGTCCCCAATGCAGTGCCCGAGGCAGACGGGGTTGTTGTGGACTCCACCGCAGTGCATGACTCCAAGGGAGTGGAAGGGGGGGCAGAAGAGCTGGGCAGGACAGAGGGGGGGACACGGTCTCCACACCAGTGGCACATACAGGCAGAGTGTCTGGTTTGGGGGTGGAAGAGCAAGTGGCAGGAGGGGAGGGCCTGAGCAGTTTGGGGATGCGGTATCGGTGTGTGGGGGAACCTGGGGCAGGGTGTGGCCGTGGAACCTGTGGAGTGGTGGCCTGGGGGATGGAGGTGAGAGACTGGGTGGGTGACTTGCAGGGCGGTGGCGGGATCTTGCTCTTCCGGGTCCGGGGGGACTTGCGGGTGGGGGGCTCACTCTGCCTGCGCCTGGGGAAGGGTGTCCGGGGCGAGGGGCACTCCCTCTCTGTGTGTGGACTTCCTCTTCCCCGGTATGCTGGATCAGCGGGATTGGAGGGGAAGAGGCCGAGGTCAGAGAGGAAGAGTTGCTGTGTATGTGGGGTTGCAGGTGAGGCAAGGGAAGGGGTCTTGGAGGAGAGGATCTTGAGGATTGCGGAGTGACTGTGGTTGCCTGTGTGTGTGTCAGTTCCCCATCCCCTGTGTGTGTGGAATCAGTCCCCTGAGGATGCTTGTGTGCACGTCTTGCCTTGGTTTTGGGTGTGTGTGTGCTGCTCGTGTCTGTGTTATTGGGTGATTGTGCAGGTGTGCATGTGCTTTGGACAGGTAGGGTGGTAGCAAGTGTGGATGGGGCAGAGGTGGGAGGGGTGAGGGACTGTTGGAGGAGGGACACTGCTGCCGTCAGGGAGGAGTCCATGGACCTATTGCTCCTCTGGAAGGCAGACATACCCGTTCAGATGCCCTCTATGAACGACACCAGCTGTGTCAACAGAGTGGTGTGTGCATGGAGGACAGTCAGCATTGCTGTATGCCCTACATGGAGCTGCCGAAGGAGGTACACAGACTCCTCACTCAGGGCAGCAGGGGACACAGGGGCAGGGGGTGCGGTGCCTGGCTTGAAGGAGACACGCTCCCGAGCACGGGAGCCTCCACGGACCTCAGGAATGGGAGCCAATGGGAGGGCGGTGGTGGTGGTGGCGGGGTCAGACAGACTAGCTGGGGTGTTGTGGCTGCTGACACCCGCATCCACAAGGGAGTCATCCTCCGAGCTGCTGTGGTCCCCAGCTGAGGTGGATGGTGCTGAGGACTCCTCGGTGTGGCTCCCCTCGCCCTCCGTGCCACTGGGTCCCTCTGACCACTCGTCGGACGCTGACCCAGTCTGGCTCCGCTGCTCCTCCTGGTCCGTGGAGCTGTCCTCTCCTGTGGCTGTGGATGTATCTGCAAACAATTAGGGAAACAGACAAACATCAGTCACCTGCACTGACAGCACACACCACAGTAAGTACAGCACATCACAGAGCAAGCCCTGGCATCTCTAGTAGAACATTGCCAAAAGTCATCACACAGATTAGGAGAGGCCAATTGTCAGTCTGATGGTCAACCATGGAACAGACACCCCTTCTGCCCTTGCACCCATCTGTCTGGTGCCTGTCTGATGGTAAGACCCCAGTGTGGACACATGCACCACCTACACAGTAGTTGGACATTGCTGAGAACACGGTGAAGTATGTGAACATGCCCATGTCACATCTCTTGCCACTGAGTCAGTGCAGGTGTCTGTATAAATGGACGGCCAGAGTCTAAATAGAAACGCATGTGATGCATACCAGCACCAGACCCCATGAAGCACCCATGTCCGGATAGTCAATGCCACAATGGGGTGCGTGTTGCACATGTCACTCCCCTGCAGGATCACTCTTAGGAAGTTTATTGCCATGACACAGGCATGCCTGCAAAGTCATACATCACTGTCTCCAGTCACATGGCCATGGCAGCCAGCCAACAACAGTCTGCACTGTGTCACAATCCTAGGACATGGGGAAGGCAAGTAATGTAACTGACAAGTGCACATGTCCATCCCCCAAAAACCACATCATCTGAACTACTATTTGTCCACATCATACCAATTGGACATATGGGGGACATGAAACACAACTCTCTGAACATGAGCACCTCACAGTGTGGTGAGAGTGAAAAACAGCTGCCTGAAAGTCACAGTGGCATACACCTGTCTGCAGTCATGTGATCAAACACCTATAAGTCACAGAAGTCTTGTCTCACATGGTCCAATAGCAGATGGCATGCTGACCCCTAACCGATAAACATCACAGGAGTCCCGACAACGTAGTCACAGCACAACGACACAGAGGCAGACACCTGAGGGAACATTTCACTGAGCACAGCATGTCAGCTGATACACGGGAGTGGGAGTACAGAGTGTATTGTATGCCCTGGAGTAGGCATGACTGTCCGGCTCCACCTGCAATATGGATGAGCCCTGGTCAGTAGGCAGGTGGCTAGGCATGTGTGACACACTTGACATACATACTCCTGAGGCCCAAACATTTTACCCACCCGCAGCATGGGGGTGTGGCAAATACCCCAGGGACATGTGGTGATTCTGATCTGCAAGTGGATCACATATCAAAGTTACACCCAGACTACATTGCACGACTCAGGCATTGTGTGAGGCTAACACAATATCACGGGAACAAAAGCTGTCACCCACCTTGAGCAAAGCAAAATGCAAGGACCCTGTACCCGAGTGACACAATTATCCTGAGCGTAAGGAGCACACTGGCCTATCTGATGGGTAGTGGCCATGTCACACTAGAGGGACATGGGTACTGGACAACAAGACTGATGTACTGGGGAAGTTTAACCACGCCACAGGAGGGCACATAGAATGTCAGACAGAGTTCACAGTGCAGTCTTTGACTCACCCCCTCCTTGCTGCTGTCTGCCCTTCAGCTGCCCATCCAGCTCCGGGAAGACCACCGGCAGGATCTGGAGCATGTGGGGGTCAGGGTCCGGTGTCCGCCCCTCCTGCGAGGAGGCGACAGCTTCAGCTGGACCCTAGCAATCCTCCGGGTCCAGCCCGAAGGTCCTGCCACCTCTTCTGGCAGTTGCGGATCCGGCGCTTGTAGACCCCCACGGATCTGACTGCCCGGACAATGGCCAGCCAGATATCCTGCTTCTGATGGGCATCAACCTGTGAGGATGACAAAGTGAAAAGGCCATTACTACACATGCAACATATCCGTGCGTCACACAGTTGGAAATACATGTCTCAATCACAGGGGCATATGATGTACACAGGCAGTGCAATGAGGGCTATGGACAGTTTGCCAGCAGTTACTACATGGTATCATTGCATGGGAAGTGAACCTTGTTTGAATGCACTGTTACTCCACTGTACCTGTTCAGTGCATGTGACTACACACTTTGGGGGTGAGTACTACTCAGTGAGCATGCTAGCCAGTGGTGTGCACACTGTAAATCCTGCTAGTCAGACAACATGCACTATTAGTAAGGCAGTGGAGAGCACACTCACCTGCTCCCCTGGTGTCCCATACAGCTTGCTGTACTGTGGAAGGAGGTTGTCCAGCAGGGCCTGGTTCTCCTCATGGGTGAAGGCTGGGGCTCTCTCCACAGTACGTGCCATTGCAGTAGCCAGAGGATGCAGAGACAGCAGCAGTGTAGTGGCAGATGTCGTCCTGGAGCATGTAGTGCAGGCAAGTGAGCCCTCAGGGGAACAGCCAGCATTATATGTGTGCTGCAGCGGCAGATACTGTGCCATGTGTCCAAAGTGATAGGTCCAAGTCGTATGCATCTTATGAATCTGACCAATCCATGGAATTGCAACACCAAGACACGCCCACAGCATCCTTCAAAAATTTCAACTTCATGACACCCATGAATTTGCAACATTGTTGTGGCTGGCCAACTGAATTCACAGCATCAGACTCGTTGAAGCTTCAAAAACGCGTCCGTTGCCATGCCAGGCCCCAGCCAATGCGTGCACACCGATCGGTCCATTGCTCTACAACGCGTACCAGGCATACAACGCGTACCCGCTCACATTCAATGCAATGGGCCGGCCGGGCACACCGATCGGTCCATTGCTGTGCAACGTACCAGGCATACAACGCGTACCCGCTCACATTCAATGCAATGGGCTGGCCGGGCACACCGATCGGTCCATTGCTGTACAACGCGTACCCGCTCACATTCAATGCAATGGGCCGGCCGGGCACACCGATCGGTCCATTGCTCTACAACGTGTACCAGGACAGGTCACACGCATATGTCACCATGCTGGTCACTGGTGAACCTATGCCAACCACATTTACATTCCAGGGACTCAGGGGCACACCTACAACACCACACCCAGTCCACACTGTCTATGAGGCATGTGTGGCAGCATAACCTTATCTGTGTATGGGGGTGAACATGTGGATTTTGGGGTGGCACTTGGGGGCAGACACACCCAGGATGTGCACGTGTTAATGGGGACAGGGTCCTTTGTGTGTTGTGCACATGACCACAGTGGTGTGCAACTTTTCATTTCTGAGCATGTGTCATGGTCACATTTCCAGGTTGTGTATGTGTATGACATGTCACATACCCCCAGGCTCACATGTGGGAAGGCATGTACGTCACAGGGTGGCCCATTCCAACAATAGTGATGTCCCTCCACAGTCTGTGTGCATGTTGTGTATCACATGTCTCTGACTCCATGTGCACAATGGGAGACAGTCTCCACATCCACGTGGTTTGTGCATGAACTTTGATGGTGTGTGTGTGTGTGTCACAGACGTCCATGTCTGTCCTGCAGAGGCTACAGGGGCCACCACCTGTGGGTGTCATGTTTGTTTTTCTGACGTGTACATGATACGCCATGTCATGCCAGTGTCCATGTGGAAAGACAGGCTCCCTGGGAATCTACCTGTCAATGAGCTGTGATGCCTGTGGAGCATCTGTCCAGACATGTCACTGTGGTATGTGTGTGGAACGTGAGAGCAGTTAATGTGTACTGTGACACAGCCTAATGGTGTCCCATAGCACACCCTGGAACCAGTTGTCAACACTTGTTGAACAGAGAGATGTTAGATGATGTCCATGTAGGTGCCATATATGTCCAAACGGGACGACACACACATCAAGTACTTGTGTATGTTGATGATGTGTCATGTGAAATTGAGTATGGTGAACGGCACATTGGTGGGGTGACTGACAATCTTGCTTTCTGCACCTATGCACTGCAGGGCTTCTGCTGTCCATCGACCATTCCCAGACCTGGCAACGATGGTGGAACGTGACAGCATCCGACGGTACCGCTTCACCAGGCAGCTGATTGAGGATTTGGCAGTGCGGTTGGCCCCACATTTGCAGCCTGGCCGGCCGTATCCTACAGCGCTGACCCCCAAGGTGAAGGTGATGGCAGCCCTACACTTCTTTGCCACCGGTACCTTTCAACACACTGTGGCAACTACTGGTGGGATGTCACAGACTATGTTCAGCCGTGTGCTACGCGATGTTTTGGGGGCAATGTTGAGATACCTCAACCAGTACATCTATTTCCCAACACGTCAACGACTCACTGACGTCAAGAGTGACTTCTATGCCCTGGGGAGGATGCCACATGTAATTGGCTCCATTGATGGGACACATGTGTCTTTGATACCACCACAGGCACATGAGCAGGCATACCGCAACCGTAAACATTACCATTCGATCAATGCTCTGGTGGTATGTCTTGCAGATATGACCATCTCACATGTGTGTGCCCGTTTCCCCGGTTCTGCACACGATGCCTACGTGATGAGGAGTAGTCACATCCCGAGGATGATGTCACAGATGCCGAACCAGCGTGCCTGGCTTGTTGGTGTGTACTGACTTTGTACCATTGTGTGTGTTCTGCTATGTTGTTTTCCGCACACATTTTCAAATCGGCTAATGTGCAATTGTCTGTCTGTAGGTGACTCGGGATACCCCAACATGCCGTGGTTGCTGACACCCCTCAGGAACCCTGTGACACCAGCCCAGATGCGCTACAATCAGGCACATGGTCGGACGAGGAGGGTGATTGAGCGGACCTTTGGTCTCCTGAAGAGCCGCTTCCCCTGCCTGGACAAGACAGGAGGGGCCCTCCCATATGCCCCAGCAAAGGTGTGCAAGATTGTCATCGTCTGCTGCATGCTACACAACCTGGCAGTGCGGAAGGAGTTGCCTCTCATCCTGGATGACGATGACCAATGTACGCCACCTGTGGAAGATCCTGGCCTGGGTCACGATGCCAGTGAAGATGATGATGATGATGATGATGGTGATGTCCGCACACAGCTCATCACCAACTTCTTCAGCTGAATGTGAGTCTCAAGAGGGTTGTAATGTCAATGATTTGAGTTTGCATGATATGTGTGTGTGGTGCTCTGGTGCTGTTTGAGTGTGGCCATGTGCTACTTGACTGGATGCGTGCAGCGATGTGTCCTTGCAGGTGGTCTGTACTGCCCAACAGTGTTGACATGCTAACTTGGTTTTGTGTAGTTATCTCGTGACATGTATTAGACATGAGTATTGCCGTTCTGTGCTGTTCTTCAGTGGTTTTGACTGTGTGTCATGTCTGTCCTTCACAGGGTGCTGCTGGAGTTGTCTGATCAACTTGGATCCCCCGAATCCATGATTCAACTTCCAAGGTGGAAGCAGTCGTTTCCCTACAGGTGATGTGCCACACACCCCTGGACTTTCTATCTTCTGCACTTTTTGACTTTGTGGCCACAGCCAGGTTGGATTAGCTTGCATTTGTAGTGGAAACTACATGTTGGAAATGTGTAATAAACCTGTGCTTGACTTTGGGATGTGCGTTGTCTGTAGTCACACATCTGACTGACATTTGCTTACTGCACCTGTTGTCTAGTTGACAGTGACTGTGAATAGGTGGCGTGTCTGTACATTCCACTGTACTTCGTTGCAACATCAGTATAGGTGATGAGTCTGATGGCCCTGGTGTGTATGTGTTTTGTGGCCCTAGTGGTGTGTCTCCCTCATATGTGTCACGTCGCCATGACTGACATGACAGTGTTGGACTTGCTGTAGCAGTTAGCATGCACAGTGTAATTTAGAAGATCAACATCTACATGACAAAAACCACGTTGGAATCACAACAGAGGCAGATATGGTGTATTGGTGAGTTTATTTACATACAGGTGTGAGGATGGTGCACAGGATGGCGGGTGCTGTACATAGAAATTTGGATCCAAAGTTCCCATGTGAATTGGAAGTCTTGGTAGCTGAAAAGTCCAGAGTAAAGTCCACAGTCATCTGATACATTTGGTCAACTAGAGCTCCCCATGTCATGTGGGAGAGTTGGCTTGGCTTCAACAGGGCGTGCAGTATGCACACAGAGGAAAAGTTCCAGAACAGGTGTTGGCTTCCTGGGGGATGTAGATGGCCATCGGCTTCTCAGTTTGGCCTCCTCGGACGGCCCCTCTTCTTGGGGGGCGACCCTCAGGTGCAGGCTGCGGCGGTGCAGGGGACTCTCTGCCAGAGTCCTCCTCCCTCCCTGTAGCATTTGCAGTTGTTTCAGCAGCAGATGTTGTGGGCACACAGGGAGGTGAGGCCATGTTGGTGCTGATCTGGCGGAGGCATGTCAGTATGTCCCTATGCACCGCTGTCAGTTGTTCCAATGTGTCCCACTTGGACTCCATGCAACACATGTGTGTCTCGACATGTGACATGTGTGTCTCGACACGTGACATGTGTGTCTCGACACGGGACATGTGGGAGTCCAAGCGGGCATGATGGGCAGCCTGCTGCTGTTGTATGTCCTTGAGGATCCCCACTACCTGGCTGACCTCTCCGGTGCTAGTCTGGTACGCATCCGCGATGCGTGCCAGTTGTGGGTCATCATACAGTCCAGACCCCTCTGCAAGGAGAGACCTATGTCTCCCACCCCTCACACCACCCCTGGCGACACGTGCAGGACCTGCAGTGGCACGCACAGGTGACCGTGGGCCCACTTGGGTGTTGTTCCTGGGCTCGTTGTCAGCAGCTCCAGTTTGGGCCTGGGTCCGTGCGCTGTTGTCATCTGTGGTCCTTGGTGTGTCCGTGTTGGCAGGGGTGGCCTGTGTGTTGGCAGTTGTTGGAGGGGTGGGTGCAGGGGGTGCAGATGTTGGTCCTGCTGGTGCTGCATGATGACTCACACCGGAGGGTCCAGCTGGTTCTTCGCAATCCGAGGAGTGCAGAGGCTGATCCACACCAGTGAGCTCAGTGTTCCCCGGAGCCTGGGACAGGGAGTCCTCCTGGTCTGCTGCTGTGTCCCCATCATCTCCTGTTTTGGGGAGAGACACAGATTGTATGTTATGTTTCTACTGGCATCAATTGTTCAAACACCTGACAGTTGTGACTGTACCTCTGGATGTGGGCCAGGACATTGTATTCTCCTAAATAGTGACAGTCAGTGAGTGATATTGGTGTAGCACATTGTCCTGCCAACCTGTGGCATGTCAATGTGAATGTTGAGGTGTGTGCATGACCAGCATTGGTGGTATTTGGTTACCATCCAGGCCTCCTTCTCCCCCAGCCCAGTTATCCCACCATGCAACGTGCTTGCATTGCAGGGAGTGCAAGTTGGCTTTCAGGATGTCAGGCAGTGGTGTCCTGCTGTTTGTTTTTGCACAGTTCCCAGCAGGGCCTTGTGCTCCCCACAGCAGTACCCAATGTCAGCCATCTTGTGAGTCCTTATCCACTCCCTGTGATGTGAGCATGGTTGAGAGTGGTGTTGATGGGCCAATTGTGAGGGTGAGCAATATCTGTGCCTACAACTCCCATCATGCTATTGCCTCCACCCCCTTCCCAGCATGCCCATCCTTCCTTCCTTTTGACTCTGCTTCCCTGTGGGGTGGGGTGCCTGTGCTGACAGGATGGCTGGGAGTGTTGTCCTGGCAGTTGTTTGGCTACAAGTCCCAAGAGTGTCCCTGTGCTTCACACAGCATAACCCAGGGTGGTGGTTCTTTGTGGGATCTTCAGTTAGGCTGTGAGGCATTGCATTCTCCCAGGTGGGTTATGTGGAGTTAGTGTTGAGGGGTGTGTGAGGAGAGCTGCTTGTAACTATGGTCAGTGCTGTGAGTCCTCCTTCCCACCCAGCCAGATATCCCACCATGCAACGTGCTTGCATTGCAGGGAGTGCAAGTTGGCTTTCAGGATGTCAGGCAGTGGTGTTGTGCTGTTTGTTGGTGCACAGTTCCCAGCAGGGCCTTGTGCTCCCCACAGCAGTACCCAGTGTCAGCCATCTTGTGAGTCCTTATCCACTCCCTGTGATGTGAGCATGGTTGAGAGTGGTGTTGATGGGCCAATTGTGAGGGTGAGCAATATCTGTGCCTACAACTCCCATCATGCTATTGCCTCCACCCCCTTCCCAGCATGCCCATCCTTCCTTCCTTTTGACTCTGCTTCCCTGTGGGGTGGGGTGCCTGTGCTGACAGGATAGCTGGGAGTGTTGTCCTGGCAGTTGTTTGGCTACAAGTCCCAAGAGTGTCCCTGTGCTTCACACAGCATAACCCAGGGTGGTGGTTCTTTGTGGGATCTTCAGTTAGGCTGTGAGGCATTGCATTCTCCCAGGTGGGTTATGTGGAGTTAGTGTTGAGGGGGTGTGTGAGGAGAGCTCCTTGTAACTATGGTCAGTGCTGTGAGTCCTCCTTCCCACCCAGCCAGATATCCCACCATGCAACGTGCTTGCATTGCAGGGTGTGCAAGTTGGCTTTCAGGATGTCAGGCAGTGGTGTTGTGCTGTTTGTTGGTGCACAGTTCCCAGCAGGGCCTTGTGCTCCCCACAGCAGTACCCAGTGTCAGCCATCTTGTGAGTCCTTATCCACTCCCTGTGATGTGAGCATGGTTGAGAGTGGTGTTGATGGGCCAATTGTGAGGGTGAGCAATATCTGTGCCTACAACTCCCATCATGCTATTGCCTCCACCCCCTTCCCAGCATGCCCATCCTTCCTTCCTTTTGACTCTGCTTCCCTGTGGGGTGGGGTGCCTGTGCTGACAGGATGGCTGGGAGTGTTGTCCTGGCAGTTGTTTGGCTACAAGTCCCAAGAGTGTCCCTGTGCTTCACACAGCATAACCCAGGGTGGTGGTTCTTTGTGGGATCTTCAGTTAGGCTGTGAGGCATTGCATTCTCCCAGGTGGGTTATGTGCAGTTAGTGTTGAGGGGTGTGTGAGGAGAGCTGCTTGTAACTATGGTCAGTGCTGTGAGTCCTCCTTCCCACCCAGCCAGATATCCCACCATGCAACGTGCTTGCATTGCAGGGAGTGCAAGTTGGCTTTCAGGATGTCAGGCAGTGGTGTTGTGCTGTTTGTTGGTGCACAGTTCCCAGCAGGGCCTTGTGCTCCCCACAGCAGTACCCAGTGTCAGCCATCTTGTGAGTCCTTATCCACTCCCTGTGATGTGAGCATGGTTGAGAGTGGTGTTGATGGGCCAATTGTGGGTGTGACCAATATCTGTGACT
The DNA here is from genome assembly GCA_963921515.1 of Calotriton arnoldi. Taxonomy (NCBI): domain Eukaryota; kingdom Metazoa; phylum Chordata; class Amphibia; order Caudata; family Salamandridae; genus Calotriton; species Calotriton arnoldi. The sequence goes on from CAWUFW010020844.1 coordinate 98,957, forward strand.
ACCACTCCCATCATGCTATTGGCTACACTGACTTGACCAGCATACACAGGATTCCTTCCTTTGAGTGAGCTTCCCTGTGAGGTGTTGTTCTAGTGGTGTGTAAATATCTGTGAGTGTTTGTTGGTTCTATTTGTGCCACTGCCTTGCTGTATTTGTTGTTAGGTTTGTAGATCTCATGACACAGTTACATGTCACTATGAGATGGCAGGTATTGTGTTTGTCTGACTAGCATTCACATCTTGGGATGAATATCTTTTGGTTGCTGTGTATTTGCTAAGTGTGCATGGTTTGCCTATCCCCTTGACTGTGATGTGTGTGTGTTGTCACACCATATTGTATATATTAGTTGTGTACTCACCAGGCTCTGGGATGTCTGTTAGTCTGTACACGCTCACTGGTGGTAGGATGGCCCGCACCTTCTCCTCCCAGGGCCTGAGGTATACTGGTTTTGAAAGGAGGGCCACTGCCGGTGTGCTGGCTCAGGAGGTAGTCCTTTTTGAGTAGTTCCCGGACCCTCCTGCGCACATCATACCACCTGTTCTGGATGTCTTCCTTTGTGCGCAAACATGGTGATTGTGCGTTCACCCTGTCGACAATCCTCGCCCACATCTTGGTTTTCTGCGACATGGGGGTCTGTTGTACCAATGTACCAATAAACAATAAGAGAGAGAGGGAATTTTTAAAGGAGCACTCTTAGTCCCCCAAATTATATAGTCCAAACAACAAAAGAGTGTGCCTTCTTAAAAGAAGAGCTAGCATGAAGGATCAAATTTGATTCTTTAGAAAGCCCTCACTCACCAACCTGGTTGGTGACATGCTTCATCATCGGGCCCCACCAGGAAGGTCGAGTACCTCCCCGGTGTGCTTCAACGCCAGAATTACTGCGGAGCAGGTTAAAGTGACAAGTGCAAGTGATTGTGAATTAAAAGTGGCTAGGTTGTATCCGAAAATAATTTTATTCGTCGGTCAGCCAGGCACAGATAAAAACAAAGTGAGTGTTATAGATTAATCAGCTATGTCTCACTGTGTGTGGTCAACATGTTTCTGCCTCTATGATGCTACTAGCTAGGCATTCTTCAGGACCAAAGTGAAGACCCCGGCGGTATGAGCGCGCTAAGGCTCACCCTAACCAGGAGGTCAAATATGTGAAAAAAACAGGAAAATATCTTTAAAAACCTGCTATTACTGCGGGATCCTTCTTAATTATTGGAACCCAGCAGATCTCTGAAAGAAAGAACAAACACGAACAAACACACGGAAATAAGTACATTCATTAAACCTGTGGTCACAGGGCGTTCGTTGTTCCAGTTTCAGCATGCATAAGTGCTCTTCTCGGAGTGCACCAAAACTGTATCTCAAGAAGCTATGGTGCCGTATAGTGAGATATGAAAGTGCACATATTTTTCACATTATTGGTAGTGGTAATGACTGAATCCACTAGTAATGTGATGGTACCACATTTATAGCGCTATTTCACCTGCACGCCTACTAGGGCGTTAATTGGTATCAGAGCGTCAGTATCAGAAACGCTATAGTGACTAAAAAGAACTCGTCAATGCGGTATTGTCGAGTGAGTTAAAAACCAGAGATTTGAAATCAAAGATCTTACATGTAGGGTGATCAATAATCGCACCATGGGTCTCGGGAGGGGGTGGTGGCTAGTTGGCACACCCTATGGAGAAAAGTAGAGGAATGATATGAATACAAGATTCAGTCCCAATTCTGCAAGCAGGTTACTTATCTGTATCGTCGCGCTGCTAGAAATACACTCACGCCGGCAAAGCCAGGCACCCGCTTGGTACCAGATCAAACCCTCAAAATACCGGACCCCGTCGATAGGAGGGCCGGTGTTCCACATGTTTATATAAGGGATTATGAGGAGAGACCCGAAGGCCTCGGTTTGCGTGTCGGCATCCTGGTGCCTACGTCATAACGTGTACGGCATCTAAATGGCCAATCAGGGTAGTGGGTGATAGATCATGTGGCCCGCAGCGTCACAAATAACACTCGGACACTGACCTCAGTCAAGCCCTTGAGGAAAAAACAACAACAAAACTTTATTGACAGGCGATAATCACCCCGTATCACAAGTCAATTACGATACGAGGCGGAGGAAAAATTATAAATAAATGAAAAGAAATATTAAAAAGGGAATCTAAGAGAAAAGGAGAGATATTATCTGACAGAATAGCGTTTACGTTTGCCCTCTCTCATGCATAAATTTTATGTCTGTCCTCTTACGTGCTTAATTTGCTTGATATATTGTGTCATGTGGCTGTAGTGCATCAGTCCATGAAAAAGCAAATATAATGCGTCTATAGATGTTTAGACTATGTCAGATAGTGCCAAAAAGGGGGTAAAAACCCCTACCAAAGAATGTCTATAATTTGCACGTGTACAGAAGGTATAGGTCAAAAACAGTGGTGTGTGCCATGAGCCTGAACGAGAATTTGGAGTATAATTTTGTTAGCTTCTTAGTACAGTGCTCCAAGGAATGTGATCATTCAGCCCTTCTTTGTCTGTGCCCAGACGGTAGACCCACCTCTGTTCTTTCTCAAACAGGGACTGCTGTATGTTTCTACCTAAGGTCACCTGTTCAATGACTGTCCACTTCAAATCATTTGTGGTATGATTATGATGTATGTAGTGTTCACTTAGTTTTGTCGTGATTCTCCTACACCGGATGTTGCTTCTGTGTTCGCCAATACGTTGTTTCACTTTCCGTGTCGTCATCCCTACATAACGCAACCCACAGGGACAGGTGATCAAGTATACCACATTTGTGGAGTTGCAGTTAGTGTGGGTGCGTTGTGTCCAGGTTTTTCCTGGTTCAAGGTTCAGGGCCTTCGTGTGGGTAGTCAAGTGGCAAATACTACAGTTCGCGCAAGGAAAATGGCCCACTACTCTTGGTAAACCCCATGCTGCAGTTATAGACGGAGTGCCAATGGATTCCTCAATTTTAGGTCGTGTGTGAACCAATGAGTCTCTGAGACTACGGCCCCTTTTAAAGGAGAAAAGGGGTTTCTCCCATGTCCGGTTGCCACTAGTAATTATTCTCCAATGTTTGTTTATCGCTTTCTTAACTGTGGTAGATGTAGTACTGTACGTAGTGACACAGGTAAGGGGAATTTCTTTCTTCTTTCTGGGGTTGTCTTCCAGAAGAGCCTCCCTAGGTTGGTTCCGGGCTCTTTTGTAGCTCTTATTGAGAATTCTTTCTGGGTAACCTCGATTCTTTAGTTTGGAGGTAAGGTCTGCTGATTGGTTGCGAAAGTCATCCAATTTACTACAGTTCCTTCTTAACCGAAGGTATTGTCCATATGGTAGGTTTTCCCGTAGGGGCCTAGGGTGGAAGCTAGAAAATTCAAGAAGATTATTTTTAGCAGTAGGTTTGTAATGGGTCTTAGTAGTAAGGCCTCTCTCTGATTTAGTGATGACCACATCCAGGAATACCACCTCATGTTGATTACAAGTGTGGGTAAATTTAAGGTGCTGGTCAAGAGTGTTGATCCAGCCAAGGAAATCGTTAAGAAAGTTCTCAGGTCCTTTCCATATCATTAGGATGTCATCAATATACCTTTTCCAAAATGCTATGGAAGAGGCGTATGGGTTATCGGCAGGGAGGATGAATCTGCGTTCGAAGTTGTGGACGTACAAACCTGCCACACTCGGGGCCAAAGTACTGCCCATCGAAGTTCCAGTTGATTGCAAGAACAGATTATTTTTATACTCCCAAAAATTATTTTTGAGGGCCAGAGAAGCACATCCCAGAATAAATTCTTTTGGGGTCTGGTAATCCCAGACTGTTCCGTCCAATGCCTCACCCAGGACCCTGATGGTATCATCCTGGGGAATGCTGGTGTATAGACTCTCTATATCGAGGGTCACTAGTATGGTTGAAGTATCATCGATGGTTACTTCTTGCAAAAGATGTAAAAGACTCTTGGTGTCTTTAAGGTACGTTGATGTCTGCTGTATAAGTGGTTTTAGGAAGAAGTCACAAAAACGTGACAACGGCTCGAGTAAGGAACCGATCCCCGAAACAATCGGACGTCCAGGTGGAGGTGTCCTGTTTTTGTGCGTTTTAGGCAACGTGTAAAAATAGGGTATAACGCCTCCTCCTTCAGTCAGGAAGGCAGCCTCTTTACTGGTAATGTAGCCATTCCCTTCTGCCTCTTTGACCAGGTTCTTAATTTCGGTCTTTAGTTCTGGAGAGGGGTCAGTAGTAAGGGGAGTGTAGTTCTTCCTATCATCAAGGAGACGTTGACATACTTGCTCGTAGTCCCCTTTGTTCTGAATTACGACCCCTCCACCCTTGTCAGCTGGTTTGATGGTGATCGCAGTATTTGATTGCAAACATTGGAGCGCTTGATATTCCATTTTACTTAGATTTCTAATGTGTTGCCCTCATCAAATGTCTCTATTTCGTGGAAAACCGCCTGTTCGAATGTTATAATTTCAGCCGGTACCACATGAGGGGGAGGGGTAAAAGATGATTTCAACCTAAGTCCTGTATTCGCTGGATGCTCCTGTGGGTCACTGGCTTCTTTGCCCTCAAAGTAGGCTTTCAATTTGAGCTTTCTAAAGAATTCCGCTAGCTCACAGTGTAGTTTAAACTTGTCTAGGCGGGCCGAGGGAACGAACCCTAAACCCTTTTCTAAGACCCGTTTCTCCACAGGGGACAGAATTACATCGGAGAGATTGGTGATTAAACTCTCCTGGCAGTTGTAACTGCCTGGTGGTCCTGAGATTTGCTGCGTGTGTGGTTGCCCACTGTGTCTTCTTGTTCACACCGCACTTGATTTTGCCCTCTCCTCCTGCCTCTGCCTCTGCGGCCTCTCTCTAAAAAAGGACGGTAGGAGTTCTGATGGAAAGGCTGAGCTGGCATGTAGGCCGGATTCCAGCCCATTAAGGGGAAAGGTGGTTGTTGGAAGTGCATCGGGTGCATACCGGGTCCCGGTGTTGGAAAGTGTGGCCACATAGGTTGGGCATAGTTCTGTCTAGGTGTACCCCTAGTCCCGCCCCTTTGTCTTTGTCTGAAACTCCCATTACTGGACCCACTGGTAGTTGACGTACTATCATCGGAGATATCTGAGTTGGGGTTATTTTTAGTGGGAGGTGTGTAGGCAGGGTCAGCATAGGGATAGACCTTGTCAAAGGCAAATCGTTTCAAGTCTTTCTGGAACTTAATCACTTTAGATTGTGTTAGGCCATCTTTATAATCAGTAATGTCTTTGTTTACTTCATCTAGTTTTTTCTTAAAGCCTGTCAATGTAGTTTTAAAATGGTTTTCAGTCTGTTGGATTTCAACCATCAAGGCTTCTGATAGTCTCATGGCTGTCTTGATGATTAAGACAAGCCCATCGCGTGTACAATGCCACGCGATCATTGCCCATTCCTTTCTAAATATTGCATCCTCTAGGAAGATTCGTGGTGCATTTGTTACTAGGAGCCCTCTTGGTGCTGTGTTGGTACGGAGATACTCAGTAAGGATGGTCCCATGTAGGATTGTCCTGATTCTATTTCGTTTCTGCTCTGACAGTTTTTCCCAATCAATGGTGTTAGTGATGGCTTGCGAGATGGTAGGATCCGCAAACATAGAAGGGCCAGCTAGGATGGCATCCACCTCTGAGATTGAGTAGGTGAGACCCAAATTTGCCATTATGAATAAGTGTAGGAAACCCACAAATTACAGGGATAGGGAAGAAGGGAAGGTTCTGACAATGACAGACCTCCCCACGACTCTCACAGCTGTGCGCTGCTTAATATCAATAAACAATAAGAGAGAGAGGGAATTTAGTTCTTAACGATTTCCTTGGCTGGATCAACACTCTTGACCAGCACCTTAAATTTACCCACACTTGTAATCAACATGAGGTGGTATTCCTGGATGTGGTCATCACTAAATCAGAGAGAGGCCTTACTACTAAGACCCATTACAAACCTACTGCTAAAAATAATCTTCTTGAATTTTCTAGCTTCCACCCTAGGCCCCTACGGGAAAACCTACCATATGGACAATACCTTCGGTTAAGAAGGAACTGTAGTAAATTGGATGACTTTCGCAACCAATCAGCAGACCTTACCTCCAAACTAAAGAATCGAGGTTACCCAGAAAGAATTCTCAATAAGAGCTACAAAAGAGCCCGGAACCAACCTAGGGAGGCTCTTCTGGAAGACAACCCCAGAAAGAAGAAAGAAATTCCCCTTACCTGTGTCAATACGTACAGTACTGCATCTACCACAGTTAAGAAAGCGATAAACAAACATTGGAGAATAATTACTAGTGGCAACCGGACATGGGAGAAACCCCTTTTCTCCTTTAAAAGGGGCCGTAGTCTCAGAGACTCATTGGTTCACACACGACCTAAAATTGAGGAATCCATTGGCACTCCGTCTATAACTGCAGCATGGGGTTTACCAAGAGTAGTGGGCCATTTTCCTTGCGCGAACTGTAGTATTTGCCACTTGACTACCCACACGAAGGCCCTGAACCTTGAACCAGGAAAAACCTGGACACAACGCACCCACACTAACTGCAACTCCACAAATGTGGTATACTTGATCACCTGTCCCTGTGGGTTGCGTTATGTAGGGATGATGACACGGAAAGTGAAACAACGTATTGGCGAACACAGAAGCAACATCCGGTGTAGGAGAATCACGACAAAACTAAGTGAACACTACATACATCATAATCATACCACAAATGATTTGAAGTGGACAGTCATTGAACAGGTGACCTTAGGTAGAAACATACAGCAGTCCCTGTTTGAGAAAGAACAGAGGTGGGTCTACCGTCTGGGCACAGACAAAGAAGGGCTGAATGATCACATTCCTTGGAGCACTGTACTAAGAAGCTAACAAAATTATACTCCAAATTCTCGTTCAGGCTCATGGCACACACCACTGTTTTTGATCTATACCTTCTGTACACGTGCAAATTATAGACATTCTTTGGTAGGGGTTATTTACCCCCTTTTTTGGCACTATCTGACATAGTCTAAACATCTATAGACGCATTATATTTGCTTTTTCATGGACTGATGCACTACAGCCACATGACACGATATATCAAGCAAATTAAGCATGTAAGAGGACAGACATAACATCTATGCATGAGAGAGGGCAAACGTAACCGCTATTCTGTCAGATAATATCTCTCCTTTTCTCTTAGATTCCCTTTTTAATATTTCTTTTCATTTATTTATAATTTTTCCTCCGCCTCGTATCGTAATTGACTTGTGATACGGGGCGATTATCGCCTGTCAATAAAGTTTTGTTGTTGTTTTTTCCTCAAGGGCTTGACTGAGGTCAGCGTCCGAGTGTTATTTGTGACGCTGCGGGCCACATGATCTATCACCCACTACCCTGATTGGTCATTTAGATGCCGTACACGTTATGACGTAGGCACCAGGATGCCGACACGCAAACCGAGGCCTTCGGGTCTCTCCTCATAATCCCTTATATAAACATGTGGAACACCGGCCCTCCTATCGACGGGGTCCGGTATTTTGAGGGTTTGATCAGGTACCAAGCGGGTGCCTGGCTTTGCCGGCGTGAGTGTATTTCTAGCAGCGCGACGATACAGATAAGTAACCTGCTTGCAGAATTGGGACTGAATCTTGTATTCATATCATTCCTCTACTTTTCTCCATAGGGTGTGCCAACTAGCCACCACCCCCCTCCCGAGACCCATGGTGCGATTATTGATCACCCTACATGTAAGATCTTTGATTTCAAATCTCTGGTTTTTAACTCACTCGACAATACCGCATTGACGAGTTCTTTTTAGTCACTATAGCGTTTCTGATACTGACGCTCTGATACCATTTAACGCCCTAGTAGGCGTGCAGGTGAAATAGCGCTATAAATGTGGTACCATCACATTACTAGTGTATTCAGTCATTACCACTACCAATAATGTGAAAAATATGTGCACTTTCATATCTCACTATACGGCACCATAGCTTCTTGAGATACAGTTTCGGTGCACTCCGAGAAGAGCACTTATGCATGCTGAAACTGGAACAACGAACGCCCTGTGACCACAGGTTTAATGAATGTACTTATTTCCGTGTGTTTGTTCGTGTTTGTTCTTTCTTTCAGAGATCTGCTGGGTTCCAATAATTAAGAAGGATCCCGCAGTAATAGCAGGTTTTTAAAGATATTTTCCTGTTTTTTTCACATATTTGACCTCCTGGTTAGGGTGAGCCTTAGCGCGCTCATACCGCCGGGTGCTTCACTTTGGTCCTGAAGAATGCCTAGCTAGTAGCATCATAGAGGCAGAAACATGTTGACCACACACAGTGAGACATAGCTGATTAATCTATAACACTCACTTTGTTTTTATCTGTGCCTGGCTGACCGACGAATAAAATTATTTTCGGATACAACCTTGCCACTTTTAATTCACAATCACTTGCACTTGTCACTTTAACCTGCTCCGCAGTAATTCTGGCGTTGAAGCACACCGGGGAGGTACTCGATCTTCCTGGTGGGGCCCGATGATGAAGCATGTCACCAACCAGGTTGGTGAGTGAGGGCTTTCTAAAGAATCAAATTTGATCCTTCATGCTAGCTCTTTTTTTAAGAAGGCACACTCTTTTGTTGTTTGGACAGTACCAATGTATCAAACAACTGTGGCTCTACCCTGAGTATCTCGTCTACCAGGACTTCCAATTCACAATCTAGGAACTTATGGTTCTTCTTTGGGGGCATGGTGATGGGTGGTGGTGGTGATTGATGTGTGTGTGTGTGTGCAGGTGGGGGGGTGTGAGTGTAGGTTTAGCTGGGTGTGTGTGAGGGTGCTATTTGTAGGTGTGGTAATGGTGTGTGGTTTGTGTGATGTATGAGCTGTGAGTGTGTCTGTGGTTGCTGTGTGATGGTGTTGTATGCTGGCAGGTCAGTGGAATTTGCAAAGGATCATGGTAGGGATTTGTGGCCTTTATGTAGGTGGAGTTGGAGGTGTGTCCTTGTTCCATTTTTTTTCCCTCCCTGTATTTATTGGCTTAGTGGTTGCTTGCTTGGCCCTTTTTTTTCAAATTTTTCCTTGGTGTTTTTGGTGCATGTACGAGTCGTTCTTGTGTCCGAGTAGGACGCTGCAGTTGTCTGGTGCGATCTTGTCTGACTCGTTCCCGCTGTGTGTCAGCTAGGTTTCATATGCGGCGTACGAGTCGGTCGCGTAGTATTGGGTTGCTTCGGCTGGGTTTTGTAGGCGTGTCGGTCGTACGGCTTGTGCTCCGGGCGAGTCGGTCGTGTTTTGCACGCACAGCATCGTACTACACGGGTCGGAGTTCGCGGGTACGTTTCATTCGGGTTCAATCCGAGTGCGTGTCGGTCGGTTCGTTTCGCGTAATTTCCCGGCCGGATGGCTTGTTTCCGTCCGGCTCGGTCGGTCGTTTTTTATTCCGTCCGAGTCTGTCGAATTTCACATTCATTTCATCATACTACCCGGGTCGTGCGGCACCGGTCCGAGTCGGTCGGACTAAATTCCCGTACCGAGTCGGTCGGTACGTTTTCCGGCCCGAATCGGAATCGGCCCCATAGTGTTGACACACTACTGCATGGGTTACCTTGAGAAATCTTTATGCTAGAAGGGGAACTGGGGACTGGATCAGTTCTGCTTGAAACATGACTTGTTTGCCCTGAAGAAGTCCTGAGAAAAAGGGACGAAACGCATAGGCTGTATTGGAATCTATATCACGCTGTACATACTTTTGATGAAATGTTTATCAATCAAGAATAAAGAAAAAGAAAGGAAAAAATATGAGGAAGTTGCTCTGCTCTTTTATTTGTCATGCCACCCCATTTGTTATTATGATTGTGCATTAAGCACTGTATTAGAATCAATACATTGGAATTATTTATTGTTCTTACATTGAATCATTGAAAACTCTCTATTCATATCAGATAATATATGGATTATTTGTGGTTGTTTATGTGCTCCTCTATCCAGTGAAGCAATTTGTATATTTGTATATAAGTGGGTATTTTATAACGGTTGACCCAGAGAGTGAGCACATTGTTGCTTTGAACTAGATGCCAGAGTGCAGACAATTGAATGCCACAACCGTTAGCCTGCTTTTTATATAAATATTAATAATTATAAAACAAATTAAAAGAGATAAAAATTAATTTACTCACCAAACGTTACCCCTATAAAACTAAAATCCACACACAAAATAAAAATAAACAATTACTATAAATATTTATCAATTAATGAATCAATATTGATGAGCAACTAATTATTAATTAATGAAACCTAAAATACTTTGCACCCTCTACTCCAATAAACAACAAAAGACATACCTAAAAATCATTACACAATTTACATAACTAATTTTACATTATTAAATTAATATCAATTAACAACAACTTATTAATTATATTAAAATAATTTACTTCCCACCCTTTACCACTATACACCCCACAACTACACATCTCAAATGAATTACACATTTGCCATATTTAATGTTTAACTAATTAATAACAATTAATTAACAATTAAGTATTAATAAAATTAGGAATAAATTACTTCTCACCCTATTACCCTATACACCCCACCACCCATTCTTAAAAAAGACACAATTAAGATAATTCATTACCAATTAATTAATTAATAATAATTAACAAGCAATTGATAAATAATTATTGATAATTTAATTCCAGCAATTGACACTATAAATTATAAACTAAATAAATATTAATATCTAAAAAATGTAATACATTTATTAAAAATAAATTACTTCCCACCCTATTCCCCTATAAACCCACAACCCGCTCCTACAAAAATGGCACCGTTAATTACTAATAATTAACAACCAATTAATAAATAATTAATAATAAATTAATTACCACAATTAACATAAAATATAAATTAAATAAATATTAATAATTTTTATTTTTTTTATTTTTTATTGTAATTAAATTACTTCCCACCCTATTCCCCTATAATCCCACAACCCACTCCTAAAACAAATAACACAATTAACATAATTACCAATTAATTAATCAATAAAAATTGTCAACCAATTAATAATTAATTAATAATAAAATATAAATTAAAAAAATACTAATAAATAAAAAATATTAATTAATATATTATAATTAAATTACTTCCCACCCTATTCCCCTATAAACCCACAACCCACTACAGAACTACAAATCTCAAAATGTAATTAACATAAAATTAATAACTACTAAAAATGTAACACATACATTACTTTTAAAATACATTCTAAAATATTTAACACTAATTTAAAAATCGACATTTTAAACAACTATATTTTTGCAAACGATATTACTAACTTCGATATTTTCAAAAACAATATTTCTTACCTTAAAGTCGATATTCTTGACAACGGAATTCTTGCTGTCGATATTTCTGTATCACGATATTTCCAACTCAATATTAGTGTAGGTCGATATTTGCAACTCGATATTCTGTCTGTGCACCCTTCAAAGGATAATGCTGCTAGTGGGATGAAGTTAAGGATGGTCTGGAATATCCTTCTCTGCCTCCCAATTTTCTTCATCTGGCCATGTAATGGAGACTGGTGTTTCCAGAGAAATGGCAGGATGAGGTAGAGGAGGAACTAGGAGTACTTCAAGCTACCAGCTTTGGGAAAGTTGAGATTCAAAGTCCGATGTCTCAAGAGAGGTGTGCAATAAGCAATGACATAACTGGCAGCCAATCTGTCGCATTGTAGTAGGATACATAAAGAGTGGTAAGTGCAAGGGATACCTCTGGACCAGATCTAAATTTTACATTACTGCACCCCTGTAATATTTCTTGACATGGTATGCATGGTAGAAAGCATCATTCCAATGACAGAGAAGGAACAACCCATATCATTCGGAGTGCATTTCATTAATTGCATAAACAGGCCTAAGATTGCTTCCAACTAACCCTGGGCGAAGTTCGCGTAGTCGCGCTAGGCAGAATTCTGCGAAGTCGCAAAAAAACTCTGCGAGCTTTGTGAAGTTCCGCGAGCGCGCGGAGTTGCTTCTTCTGCCTGTTTGCGATGCGCTTTTCCTGTTCGGGAACGCGTATTGCGTGTTCGGGGACGCTTTTTGCGTGCTCCGGGGAAATATTGTGTGAACTTACCCATGCGGTCGCCAATGGGCGCGGCCATCTTGTTTTTCACTTTTTGCTATGGTTCTGGGGCCTGGTTTTCTATCCTCCCTGTATCTTTTCAATCCTTTCTTTCTAGAAACTTTTTTTTGATCTATTTTATTTATTATCTATCTCTCTCTATTCCTGATTCTATATTTTGCATTTTTTCCTACTTTCGTGTGTTTTTTACTACGTTTTTCACTCTTTTTTTATTACTTGCTTTTTTCCATTCTTTTACTTACTTTCTTAGCTCCTACCTTTTCTTTTCCGCCCCCGCCTGTCCCAGAACCATGCCAAAGAGTAAGGGCAAGACCCGGAGTCTGAGCCGTGACCGCCTTCCTTGCGGAATGCGGTGCCCACAAGGGGTGCAGCCTGGGCGCCTATTCAGTGAGGCGGAGGTGGCCGCACTGGTTTTTTTTGTGCAGCGCCACCTCCCCCTAACCCTGGCAGCAGGCGGCAGGTCTGGGTCCGGGTACGGGCTCCGGGAGCGTCACCGGCAGTGGGGAATGGTGCGCCGTGCAGTGTTTCGCTGCTCTGGGGTCTGGCGCACCCATAACCAATTGATGCACCGGTGGTCCGATATCCTGGACCAGGAGCAGGACCAGCTGGACCTGCTAGGTGTTGAGGTCCCGGGGCTTGGTGAGTAGCTATTTAATATTACTACTTTGTGTTCTTCTGTTCTGTGTTATATTGCGAATATTATTTTTTCTGCAAATAGCTAACATGCTGCTACTGCTGCTTACATGCAGGTAACCTATGTTTAAAAATCTTATATAATGTGATTGTTACTTCCAGACAGGTGCTCGGCGCTACTAACTAATCGTACTTGTTTGCAACTTTGCGCTCACTTGGGCTGGTTAGGTTAGAGAATTTAAGTTAGGTAGGTAATCCAGAAAGGGAAAACTCCAGTCCTTTCCTTTGCCCTGTCAGGCTGTCCTGTCTCCTCCTGTCACTAAGATAGTGGTAGTAGTTAGTTAGTATTATTTGGTAATTTAGCGCCGAGCGGCCTGCGTGACGCGTCTTCTCACATGACTTCAGTCCTAGTACAACCTTTTGTAGTTCTTATAGTGAGTGAATAGCAACCAACCAATTTGGTGTATGCAATATGCATGCGTCCATCTATGCATTAATAAGAAGAATAAATGCAGACTAATTGGCCCGTCAAAAGGGGTTGTTGGAGTTGAGACTGAGAGATTATTGAGAATGAGATTGGAACTTAGAAGCAAATATAATTTTTTTGCAATTCATTCCAAAGTCTGGAATAGGCGGGCTAGGTATGTTTAGGATTCAGGAATTGGAATTGAAATGTGGAATAATAATGATCGAATGGTACTCGACTGCGACTCGATCATTATTTGTCTCTTTCTTTACATGATGATCAGCATCCAGGGGCAAGAAGAAGACTGGGGGAGCTGGCAGTGCAGCGGGTGCAGGAGCTGGAGGGGCCTCCCAGGAGCACAGGAAGTGGCCTCAGGAGCCGATGGCTCTGCTGCTGGCCCCAGTAAGTCTTCCTGGTCCTGGTGTTGTTATATTATATTTATTTCCCTAACATTTACCGCTCTATTATTTCCATTTCCTAATTTTAATTTTTCCAAAATCCTCTTCAATCTGTTTCTAAATTCTTGTTTTTGCTCCATTTCCTACTACTAAGTACTAGTACTACTACTAACATTGTTTCTTCTAGTGTCTGTTTTTTTTACATTAAATCAAACTGCATCTGACTAACCTCTGCTCTGACTCTGTATTAGTCTGTCTGTAGCTTGCTTTCATCTGGGTTTCACTCAGCTTTCCCTCTCCCTTATATGTGGATTGCCTAGTAGTGGTATTGAAAGACTCAGAGAACCCATTGGTCCTAGGCTACTACTAGTACTAGTAAGGACTCCTTACTACTACTTAGCGCTAATGTGCTGTGCAGATTGCACACCCAAGTAAGGTAATATAAATATCCGCAGGTTTGTGAATTGTGAGATGAGAAGGCTTTAGTTTCTTTTACTGTCTTGTCATGCTCAATCAGTAATGGTGGTCACATGACACCCCAAAGTGGTGTATTTTACTTTTTGTAATCCAGGCCTAGTACTTTTTTTAGTAGAAGCAATTGATGGTGAACAGTAACACTGAACAACTGTTACCGTGCACCATGGCTGGAAGGAAGTATGAGGAGTAGGAGGACGGCACCATTATTTTCCAACTAAGAGAGACCTCATGTCCGCCCAGTTGGCCACTCTTTCTTCTTTTCAAAAAATGAGATGCACCAATAGCTCTAGTCACTGAGTCCAGTCCTTTGAGTTGTCCTCTTCTTGAGAGGCTTTTCAAAAATTGCCACCAACAGAATGCCCAGCCGGATATTAGTTAGCTATTTTTGATAGGACATACTGTCTACTGTACTCTAGAATCCGAATTGTAGATAGTGATGTGCGTGGTGTATTTATGTATTATTAATTATGTATTTTCAATCTTGCTAATGAGAAAAATAAATAGGGGAGGCGTATATATGGCATCTAAAAAAATTAGATTTTTCTTCCCCAGGCGTACTGACCACCAGTGCCGGGGCGAGCGGGGAGGGCCATGCCACTCCGGAGGGAGCGGATGCGGCAGCCACAGGGGGTGAGCCAGCAGCAGTGGCGGGCGGTGGTAAGTCATATATCCTTAATTATTGAGAATGATGAATACACTTGCTGCAAGGGTGTACAGCACTCAGTCAGTACTAGTACACTGTACTTCTGCTGAGGCTAAGTTGTTGTTTTGAACACTGAACAGTTGAAGAAGACACCCTTTACTTAAACATTAGCATTAGAGGCGGGGGTTAAGTAACAAATGGCATATTCTATCTTCAACTCAGCAAACACAGTTTTATGACAAAGACAAACAGGCAGGCGACATGTATGACTGCAGAGAAGGATGCAAGGGTGAAGGAAGGGGCCCTGGGATGCATAGGTGGTGGATGGAGATGATAGGAATAGGATGCATGGGTAGTTGAAGGATGGGTGAAAGGTGAAATAGAAAGCAGAAAGGATGCCTTTCTGGGTGGGTGAACTGTATGGGTGAAAGGAATCCTCGGGGGGTTTGAGGGGTCAAACTCTAAGGCATGCAAGGTCGCATGGCATGGGTGGTGGTTGGTTATTTATTATATCTATGACAAATGTATGTTGTTTGTGTCGGTGAAAGCCGGTTTATGATAGCCATGTTTGGATGGATGGATGCCTGGATGGTATCATAGTAGGTGAAAGCAGAGTCAGACTGGATGAAGAGAATGCAAAAGAAAATTAAACCGTGCCAGAGTACCAAAGCCAAGGGTGAAGAAGATTAAGAATAAAATAATAATAATGCTAGAAGAGCAATGCACTGAATGTAAATGCACTGAATGTAAATGAAAAGAAAAGCCCTGGGAAGAACAAGGACTGTTTTTTTGCAAGGTTTTTGATTCAAAGGTTTGAGGTTGTACTTGTATTTCAGAATGGAATACTCCCTTAACTCACAGTCATTTGCAACTAAGCACAACATAATATTGTGTATGACTATACCCTACCCATAATCGCCTCCCTCCGACTCCGAGGCTCACTTCCGCTCCAGTCCCCTCCCTGTGTCAGCCAAGGGTGGCCTATCGGCTGCATGGTCAGTAACTAGTACTTACAAATCACTCAGTATGTCATCATTCATCATCATCATCATCACGTGATTGACATAATGTTGTGCCCCCGTTTCTCCACATCCATAAACATGTCATCATTAACCATCATCATGTGCCTTATATTATTGCAGTAGTGTAGTCAGGGTGAAAGTGAAATTTTATGAGCATTTGCCATTGATTTAACAGAGTATGGCCGTAAAGGAAATATATAATTGTGTAGTACAGCTGCCCCACATGCAGAGTAGTAAAGTACATGAGTCTGCGACACGAGTATGTCTGTAGAGCACAAGCTGGCTGAGCTGGCATGCATTGCCTACAAGATTAATTGTGCTAAACAAGAGAGAGAAAAAGAATACTTCTACTCTACTCCATAGTGCCTGAAAGTATTATCATCCCATCCAAATCTTAGGGGCAGAGGAAGTGAAGTGAGGAGGAGAGGATACCACAACTGCTAGTGCTACTACTGTGCCACTATAATTTTTATGTGTGTAATTTAATTTTGTGTTACTGTTTTGCTAAGAGTATTGGTTACAATTTTCTTTTTTTTTCCTTTCTTGATATAGCTACTCCTTCCCAATCCCAGCCCACTAGGCAGGAGTTGGCGGCCAGGGCCCGGCAAAGGAAGCTGGAGGCCATCCGGGACGAATATCGCCGGCTGGTTGTCCTGGCAGAGGAGGAGGCGGCAGTTGCAGCTGCAGCTTCTTCCTCCAATGCCCCGGGGCCCATCCAGCCCCCCGTGCCTCCGGTGGTACAGCGCCGTGCTCTGGCAGCCGCCTGCCGCTCATCCACATCTACTGCTGCACACCCCTGTTGTTCCTGCAGGAACTTTCGGCGCCGCATGGTCCTCAGGGTGGCGCGCCTGGAGGCCAAGCTGGAGGAGGTCCTGGCGAGGACTAGCCGGCACCCCCGCCGCTAATCATCATCTCAGACGGCCTCTTGTCTTGCCCCTTTTTTAATCTTTTTTTTGGTGGGTGGGATGTTGGGACTAGTTGGGGAACCTTGGGGTTGACTTTTTCTTGGACTTCTTTCACCATGGACATTTATTTAATTTACTACTGGACATTGGTTGGGGTTAGGGAGGAGGGGTGGGTAAGGTGTTGTGGGTTTTTCTTAGATTATAATTGTTAGGGTAATAAATTTATAGTTTTTCAATACATATGATGCCAATCTTTTCTGGGGGGGTTAATCTTTTACGTCACCTTGTTTGTTTCCCCCTTTTGCTGCAGGGCCGCAGCCAGTTTTTGAAACACACCAACAGATAGATGCAGTAGTACCCTCACTTACTACTGTCAGTCTCTCCTCCTAGTCTATGCATTCTGCAATTAAAACCCCTTTGTAGTATGGACTCGGAAGGATGTGGGACTAGTGTGTGAATTAATCAATTTCCATAGTATATACATTAATGACTCCCCCACAATTCTTCTCTTACCTGCGATTGATGTTTAGGCGAAGCAATGGCTGCATGGTGATGGTTTGGTTTCATAAGGTGCCATGTTGGGTGGTGGTAGCAGTAGTAGACAGTTGCATTTGCAAAAATAGAAAATGAGACAAGTCAGTCACCTGAGGGAGACTAGGGAACGAGTAGTAGAAGTACAGTAAGTAGTAAGTACACAAGAAGAAGACTGCCAAAGAGGAAGAAAGTGATGATGAATGATATTGATATTAAGCAATGATAAAGTAAAATAAAACATAATGGTGGCAGGGAATGATAGCCTAGTACAGTTTACAACAACAAACTGAAGTAATTGACTTGACCTATGAAGTGGACAAGCGTAACCTTTACTTTAGTGCAGGATGATAAATCCATGATGGCAATTAATAATTAGTTAATATGTTCCTCTGGAAAAAAAGAGAGTAGCGAATACTACTGAGCATTGGTGTTGCCAGTGTGGCCGATATATATATATATATATATATATATATATATATATATATATATATATATATATTCTCCACCAAACGCCCAGATCTTTGGGAATGCACACGACAGCTTGCCTCCCGTACGGGTCTTCATTTCCATCTCTCCCCAGCATTCCAGCAAGCATTGATGCCTGACGCGTTTCGAGGCTAACGAGCCTCTTCCTCAAAGGCTGCTTGTTTGCATACAAGGCGCGGTGAGTGCTCTACTTCTTTTTCAAATATGCAGCACAATTTGATTGGCTAAGTGCGACATGATTTCATTGGTTGAATACATTTTTACTTCCATGCTGCATTATGGGACATGTGGTCCCGAGAGCAATAACAATTCATTACCCTAAGTGGGTCCCATGCGCCTCTGTACAATTAAAGCTGAATTAAAATCCTTAGTAGGTTCCAGAGATGTCGGGGAGGGACATTTACATAATGGCTCACTGTGCTTCACGGTGTGTACATAGTTACACTCCACAGCCTCTCTTCTTTTATGGAGATGGTGCTATTCCCTCGCGGCAGGGCTGCCGCGCGCATAGATTCTCCACCAAACGCCCAGATCTTTGGGAATGCACACAACAGCTTGCCTCCCGTACGGGTCTTCATTTCCATCTCTCCCCAGCATTCCAGCAAGCATTGATGCCTGACGCGTTT
This sequence comes from Calotriton arnoldi, assembly GCA_963921515.1. Lineage (NCBI taxonomy): Eukaryota > Metazoa > Chordata > Amphibia > Caudata > Salamandridae > Calotriton > Calotriton arnoldi. The sequence goes on from CAWUFW010020844.1 coordinate 117,262, forward strand.
CGAGGCTAACGAGCCTCTTCCTCAAAGGCTGCTTGTTTGCATACAAGGCGCGGTGAGTGCTCTACTTCTTTTTCAAATATGCAGCACAATTTGATTGGCTAAGTGCGACATGATTTCATTGGTTGAATACATTTTTACTTCCATGCTGCATTATGGGACATGTGGTCCCGAGAGCAATAACAATTCATTACCCTAAGTGGGTCCCATGCGCCTCTGTACAATTAAAGCTGAATTAAAATCCTTAGTAGGTTCCAGAGATGTCGGGGAGGGACATTTACATAATGGCTCACTGTGCTTCACGGTGTGTACATAGTTACACTCCACAGCCTCTCTTCTTTTATGGAGATGGTGCTATTCCCATCTACTAAGGATTTTAATTCAGCTTTAATTATACAGAAGCATGGGACCCACTTAGGTAATGAATGTTATTGCCTCGAACCACATGTCCCATAATGCAGCATGGAAATAAAAATGTATTGAACCAATGAAATCATGTCACTTAGCCAATCAAATTGTGCTGCATATTTGAAAAGAAGTAGAGCACTCACGCGCTTGTATGCAAACAAGCAGCCTTGAGAAGAGGCTCGTTAAACGCGTCAGGCATCAAGCTTGCTGGAATGCTGGGAGAGATGGAAATGAAGACAGTACGGAGCAACTGTGTGCATTCCCAAGATCTGGGCGTTTGGTGGAGATATATATATATATATATATATATATATATTCTCCACCAAACGCCCAGATCTTTGGGAATGCACACGACAGCTTGCCTCCCGTACTGGTCTTCATTTCCATCTCTCCCCAGCATTCCAGCAAGCATTGATGCCTGACGCGTTTCGAGGCTAACGAGCCTCTTCCTCAAAGGCTGCTTGTTTGCATACAAGGCGCGGTGAGTGCTCTACTTCTTTTCAAATATGCAGCACAATTTGATTGGCTAAGTGCGACATGATTTCATTGGTTGAATACATTTTTACTTCCATGCTGCATTATGGGACATGTGGTCCCGAGAGCAATAACAATTCATTACCCTAAGTGGGTCCCATGCGCCTCTGTACAATTAAAGCTGAATTAAAATCCTTAGTAGGTTCCAGAGATGTCGGGGAGGGACATTTACATAATGGCTCACTGTGCTTCACGGTGTGTACATAGTTACACTCCACAGCCTCTCTTCTTTTATGGAGATGGTGCTATTCCCTCGCGGCAGGGCTGCCGCGCGCATAGATTCTCCACCAACGCCCAGATCTTTGGGAATGCACACAACAGCTTGCCTCCCGTACGGGTCTTCATTTCCATCTCTCCCCAGCATTCCAGCAAGCATTGATGCCTGACGCGTTTCGAGGCTAACGAGCCTCTTCCTCAAAGGCTGCTTGTTTGCATACAAGGCGCGGTGAGTGCTCTACTTCTTTTCAAATATGCAGCACAATTTGATTGGCTAAGTGCGACATGATTTCATTGGTTGAATACATTTTTACTTCCATGCTGCATTATGGGACATGTGGTCCCGAGAGCAATAACAATTCATTACCCTAAGTGGGTCCCATGCGCCTCTGTACAATTAAAGCTGAATTAAAATCCTTAGTAGGTTCCAGAGATGTCGGGGAGGGACATTTACATAATGGCTCACTGTGCTTCACGGTGTGTACATAGTTACACTCCACAGCCTCTCTTCTTTTATGGAGATGGTGCTATTCCCATCTACTAAGGATTTTAATTCAGCTTTAATTATACAGAGGCGCATGGGACCCACTTAGGGTAATGAATTGTTATTGCTCTCGGGACCACATGTCCCATAATGCAGCATGGAAATAAAAATGTATTGAACCAATGAAATCATGTCGCACTTAGCCAATCAAATTGTGCTGCATATTTGAAAAAGAAGTAGAGCACTCACCGCGCCTTGTATGCAAACAAGCAGCCTTTGAGGAAGAGGCTCGTTAGCCTCGAAACGCGTCAGGCATCAATGCTTGCTGGAATGCTGGGGAGAGATGGAAATGAAGACCAGTACGGGAGGCAAGCTGTCGTGTGCATTCCCAAAGATCTGGGCGTTTGGTGGAGAATATATATATATATATATATATATATATATATATATATATTCAACTCCGTAGGCTCAATTTCCGTCGGGTTCAGGCGCTCTGTGGTTAGTGCGGAATCCTCGTGGTCGAGCCCAACCGCTACATATCACCCGCCTCCTCATACAAAGGAACAAGATCGCTCTCCGCAATGCCGAATATCAAGATTTATTTGCTTAGGTTTCAAACAACAAAGTTCATGATCAACGTTTCGGTCTCCTCACGAGACCTTGCTCACGATCAATTTACACCCCCCAGTGGTCACAAATATATTACTTTTTTCATGTCCTTTCCTGTTAAACAGGTTCAACCATTCTCAGTATTCTGGAATTTGTAGTCCTGTTCCTCCACAAGATATAGTACATACTGAGACCAAAAAATCAATTAACAAGTGCTGTGTGCATAATACAAAATAATTATATACAAATTGTGAGAATTGTGAACTAAGGAAAATTAAAAGATAAACATGAGTTCATTTGTAACTTGTATCCAAAAATGCAATCCCAAACAGTCTTTTTCAATAGTCTTGTTTACAATTGATTTTTTGCAGCTTGGAATTGTTCCAACTGGTCTGTTCTTGGAATTACTATCCCTCTAGTGGGAAGACACAGTTGTATTTGTGAGATGTAGTCGGGGATTGCACTTTCGTGTTTTCAGTTTGACATGGAGAATGGCACGCGATCCTGAGTTTAATGTTCTTTTTTTTACATATGGTTCTATTAAAGATGGCTGTACAGTTCCTCACTCTGGTTAAGGCCATAAGGTGTCAGTGTTCTTAGACTGATAATATGGCGTGATTCCTTCTGGCGTAGTATTTTCTCTCTATTGCCGCCCCTGTTGTTGAGTGGGACTGTTTCAATACCATAAAACTTCAAGAGTTTCCAATTGCTCATATGTACTTGTTCCATATGTTTCGCTACAGCGTTTGTTTTATCTTTGTTCGATGTGGCCCTAACATGTTCTAGTATGCGTTTCTTTAGCTCACAGATTGTACTGCCAACATATTTGAGGTGGCATGGGCACTCTATTACATAAACTGTAAATTGGCTTTTGCATGATATCAATTCTTTGATTTTCCAACTTTTGTTGTTAGCTAGTTTGACTTCAGTCGTTGGTTTTGCGATTTGACACACCTTACAGTTATAACATTTTATGAAACCCCTTGTGTTAAGCCATTGGTTGTTTTGTTTTCCTTTTTAATGACTGTGGATTAGTTGATCTTTTAAATTTGTGGCTCTTCGGTATCTAATCATTGGATGTTTTCCTATGGTTTTGCCTACAGTTTCATCCATTTGTACTATTTTCCAGTTTTTCCTTATGATTTTTTGTATCTGTTTGCAGTCTTTTGAATAATCCATGACCATTCTTATGGGTTCCAATTTGTCAACTTCACTTTTTGGCTTTGGGATTAGACAATCTTCTCTTGATCTTTCGTTTGCTCTTTTCCAGCATCTTTTTACTATGCTTTTGTTGTATTGTCGTTGTTCAAACCTTTTCGCCGTAGCTTTGCTGTGTTTTTGCCATTCCTCTTCTTCTGTACAGATTCTGCGGAGCCGCAAGAATTCTCCATAGGGTATTCTTGCGATGAGTGAAGGTTGGTGGCAACTGGTTGCTTCTAATGTTGCATTAGTGGCGGTGGCTTTGCGATGCAATGTCGTGTGAATTTGGCCGTTTTTTATATATATTTCAGTATCCAAAAAGATGACTCTTTCCGCACTAAATTCATATGTAAATTTCAAGTTTTTGGTGCTGGTGTTTAAGATTGTAAAGTAGTCCTGGAATTCTGTTTTTGTTCCGTCCCAAATGATTAGTAAGTCATCTATATAACGACTCCACATTACTATCCTGTTTGCATGTATGTCATGTTGTGGGTGCCAAGCCACCTCTTTCTCCCACCAACCCATCGCCAAGCAGGCGTAGCTTGGGCTGAAGGAAAATCCCATCGCCGTCCCTTTGTTTTAGTGATAGATCTCCTCCCCAAAAACGAAGATGTTTTGTGTCAGACATATTGATATCAGTTCCAACAGCATCTTATTGTGGTCACTGTAATGTATGTTTCTTTCTTGTAAAAAGAAGTTCACAGGCCCTCATTCCCAACTCATTCTCAATGTTCGTGTAACGTCCATCGTAACAAGATGGTATGTTTCTTGCCAAGGGGTGTTCTCTAAGTTTCTCAACAGGTTGGTAGTATCTTTTATGTAGGAGTTTAGCTGTGAAACATAAGGTGATAGAAAAAAGTCAATATAGTTTGCTATAGGTTCAAGCAAGGAACCTTTTGCTGATAAAATTGGTCTCCCAGGGGGTCTTTTTGAATCCTTATGTAATTTTGGTAGAAAATACATGGTCGCAGTAACAGGAAATTGGACAGTTAGGTATTTGGCCTCTTCTTCATCAATTAGTTTGTTCTGTTGCCAAGTCAATAGTTTTTTATCCAGATGTCTTTTAATGTCAGTTGTTGGGTTTTGTTTCAGCCTCTCATAATATTCTACATCTTTCAATTGTCGATGGGCTTCTGTAACGTAGGTACTTTGATCCATTATCACTACGTTGCCCCCTTTATCCGCAATTTTCATTTCAATTTGAGTATCTGTTTTTAGACACTCCAAGGCTTCCCTTTCAGCATTCGTTAGGTTGTCTTTATATTTAGATTTTTGGAATTTATACATGTCCCGAACCACAGCTTCCTGAAATAAGTCCACTTTGTTCCCTGGTGTGAGTTGAGGGTAATATTTGGATTTTGGCTTTTTCTTACTCAGACCAGCTCCCATTTGGGTGCACGCTGCCTGTAGGTCTAAATTCTCATTTTCTTCTTCGATGTTGAGATTTAGCAGAGTGATGAAACTATTTGCATCTTTAGCCGTTAAGTTAGAGACTGGTTGTGTTAGAAGTCTAGTTCTAGTTCTTTCTGGATTTTCTTGAAAGATTTTTGCAAGCTTGATTTTTCTAACATATTTGTAAAAGTCAATTCTGAGTTGTGCAAAGTCCAGTTGTTGTGTTGGGCAAAAGTTTATGCCCCGTTTGAGGAGTGAGATTTCCGCTTCTGACATTGGTCTTTTTGATAAGTTTACTACTTGTAGTTCATCCATAGGGTTTAGTGATTCTTCTTCTGTCTCATGCTCCTCGTTTGGGCACCGATTTTCTCTGCTGTCTCGTTTAGCTCTCTTGCCTCTTCTCTTTTGTTTCTTGGGGCCCAGCTTCTTCCTCTTGCTCTGCCTCTTTGATATTGTTGCCCCATACGTTGTTGCTCCCATTGTCTCTGTTGAAGTACGAGGCGCATATGCCCTAAAAAAGTCAGTTTTGTTGGATCTGTTGGTGTTTCTAAATCTCCTTCACTTACGTCCGTCGAGGTAAGTGAGGAGAGGCTGCTGGATGTGCCAGATGTGTTGCTCATTTTGTTTTGTTTAAAAACATCAAATTTGCGAGCGAACGTAAATATCCGTCCTTCTGTATAGTCATTTTTGTCTCGTAAGAACTTGGTTTGTTTTCTTTTTCTCACTGTCTCTTCATGTTTCTCAATTTGGCCTTCCAGGTCCTCTTTAAATTTTATCATCTCTGCTGTTAATTTCAGTGTTGACAGTTCTTGTTCCAAATCATGTAATTGTTCCTTTATTTGGTTTAGGCTTATCTCGATATGTTTAATCAGAATATTCATTAGGCCTAATGATGAATTCAAAATGAACTCCCCCCATTCCTGTTGGAGTTCATTTGTAGAGTCTTGATTGCTTGGCATAAGCATTATCCTCAAACCCCTGGGCACTCTCTGCACTTCAAGGTACTTCTTTATTGTAAGTAACTCCCAGGATTTATTTATTTCCTTCCTGCTTAATTTCTCCCATGTTCTTAGTTTACTTTTTGTGTCCGTTTTGCCCCCTGTTGATTTTAATTGGGGTTTGTTTTCCACATCGATATCCTTTTCAAACATTGTTGTGACAAACTCATTACGCGTGGCTTCACGTTTCTCCATGTTCAATTAGCCTTTTTAAAATAGTGTCTGTATTTTCTTCGTGTGCGTTATTGTTGAAACCCACTGTTTACCTTAGCTTTCGTGCGGCGGCATTACGTGTAACAATAACAGAAACAAAGTATCCAGTTGGTTTTCACCCGCCCGTTTGCAATGAAACCTGCAGTGCGGTAACTTAGTTCAATTGTTTCTGTTTTCTTTTACAACAAACCGGCTTCGCGCAGAATGCGCCTTTCGACAAAGCACACCACCGATTATGCTGACAAACGAAACACTCTTACTTCGACCCTCCGGTTTATGGCTTGAATGTCCGTTGTCCTCAGCTTTCACGGGTGTGCTCCTTGCTTCGTTTTATAAAGGAAAACAAAACAACCAATGGCTTAACACAAGGGGTTTCATAAAATGTCATAACTGTAAGGTGTGTCAAATCGCAAAACCAACGACTGAAGTCAAACTAGCTAACAACAAAAGTTGGAAAATCAAAGAATTGATATCATGCAAAAGCCAATTTACAGTTTATGTAATAGAGTGCCCATGCCACCTCAAATATGTTGGCAGTACAATCTGTGAGCTAAAGAAACGCATACTAGAACATGTTAGGGCCACATCAAACAAAGATAAAACAAACGCTGTAGCGAAACATATGGAACAAGTACATATGAGCAATTGGAAACTCTTGAAGTTTTATGGTATTGAAACAGTCCCACTCAACAACAGGGGCGGCAATAGAGAGAAAATACTACGCCAGAAGGAATCACGCCATATTATCAGTCTAAGAACACTGACACCTTATGGCCTTAACCAGAGTGAGGAACTGTACAGCCATCTTTAATAGAACCATATGTAAAGAAAAGAACATTAAACTCAGGATCGCGTGCCATTCTCCATGTCAAACTGAAAACACGAAAGTGCAATCCCCGATTACATCTCACAAATACAACTGTGTCTTCCCACTAGAGGGATAGTAATTCCAAGAACAGAGCGGTTGGAACAATTCCAAGCTGCAAAAAATCAATTGTAAACAAGACTATTGAAAAAGACTGTTTGGGATTGCATTTTTTGGATACAAGTTACAAATGAACTCATTTTTATCTTTTATTTTTCCTTAGTTCACAATTCTCACAATTTGTATATAATTAATTTGTATTATGCACACAGCACTTGTTAATTGATTTTTTGGTCTCAGTATGTACTATATCTTGTGGAGGAACAGGACTACAAATCCCAGAATACTGAGAATGGTTGAACCTGTTTAACAGGAAATGACATGCAAAAAGTAATATATTTGTGAACACTGGGGGGTGTAAATTGATCGTGAGCAAGGTTTCGTGAGGAGACCGTAACGTTGATCATGAACTTTGTTGTTTGAAACCTAAGCAAATAAATCTTGATATTCGGCATTGCGGAGAGCGATCCTGTTCCTTTGTATGAGGAGTTGGGTGATATATATATATATGTATATATTTATATATATATATATATTCACTGAAAATACCATAGGTTTTAGGGACGTTATAGTTAGAAATTTGCTTTTAAAAAGCCTTAGAAATTCACTGAAAAAACCATAGGTTTCAGGGACGTTATAGTTAGAAATTAGCATTTAAAAAACCTTAGAAATTCACTAAAAAAAACACAGGTTACATTTCACTCATACAAAACCAGAGCAATTCGGACGTTATAGTTAGTAGACATGACTATAACTCGCGCCCCCGCAGTGCACTGCTGATGACGTCACATATTACATCACTCATGACATGGTCAGTGACATCACTGATGACATCACGCACGACATCTCAAATTACATCACTGATGACATCTCAAATGACATCACTGATGACATCACTGATGACTTCATCCATGTGATAATCTGATGCACCTCCTCACACCCTAATAAAACCTTGTATACACCCACTCTAAAATACAGACTACCAATATCGAAACCATAGACAAACGAATAGCAGTTAGTACATACCTGCTCAGTAATTCCTAGGTCTACACACACACATCCACTCATTCACCCATACAGTAACTCATACATGCAATCACTCTTCAATACAGCACTATCATATGAACTCATACACCTATACATACACTCACACACCGCCACTCACCCAAAGACTTACTCACACACCTACTCAGTCATGCAAAGAATCAATCACACCCATTTACTCACCTATAAAATTATACACAGACCACCTTACTTATTTATACAAATACTAACACATACTTACTCTCTTATACAATCACTAATACAAGCACACACTCATCCATACAGCCACTCTCACAATCACTCACTCTCACGTATAGTCATTTATATACTCCAACACTCACATATACTGCCTTTCACATGTGTAGTTACTCACACATGTACCACTGAGACATCCATTCATTCACCAACACACCCATACACACACTCACCCACCCATACAGCCCTTCACAGATGCACTCTTCAACCCAGACACCCAGTGAATCACCCACTCACACATCTATGCACAGAGTCACACACCCCCCACCCACTCACACAGACACTCAGGCACCCATACAGATACTCAGACAACCAATCAATAGCCCATATACACAGTCATCTAGCTACTCACCAACCCATGCAGCAACTTATACACCAACTGACAGACTGATACAGACATTTACACAGTTTACTCACTAACCTATGCATTCAGTAAGATACGCTTAATCAGTCACTTATACAATCAGTCACGCACCTACTAAATCATCCATTCAGACACGTATACACCCTCTCATTCTTCAAAACACCTTGGCATATATATATATAAAACATATTTAAACTTTAAAGAAACACATTCACTGGATGAGGTCATCAGTGATGTCATCAGTGATGTCATTTGAGATGTCATGAGTGATGTCATCAGTGATGTCACTGACCATGTCATGAGTGATGTAATATGTGACGTCATCAGCAGTGCATTGCGGGGCGCGAGTTATAGCTATGTCTACTAACTATAAAGTCTGAATTTCTCTGGTTTTGTACAAGTGAAATGTCCAACTAACTATAACGTCCCTGAAACTGTGGTTTTTTCAGTGAATATATATATATGTATGTATATATATATTTACTGAAAAAACCATAGGTTTTAGGGACAGTTATAGTTAGTTGGACATTTCACTCGTACAAAACCATAGAAAGTCCCCTGTTATAGTTAGTTCAGCTAACTATAACTCGTGCCCCGCAATGCACTGCTGATGACGTCACATATTACATCACTCATGACATGGTCAGTGACATCACTGATGACATCACTGATGACATCTCAAATGACATCACTGATGACATCACTGATGACATCATCCAGTGACTGTGTGTTTCTGTAAAGTTTAAATATGTTTAATATATTTAGGGAAAGGCGTATTGAAGAATGAGTGGGTGTATAAGGGTCTAAATGGATGATTTAGTACGTGAGTGACTGACTCTACAAGTGAGTGATTAAATGTATCTTACTGAATGCATGGGTTAGTGACTAAACTGTGTGAATGTCTGTATCCGTCTGTCTGTTGGTTTGTAAGCGGCTGCATGGCTTTCTGAATAGCTACATGAGTGTCTATATGGGTTATTGATTGATTGTCTGAGTATCTGTATGGGTGCCTGAGTGTTTGTGTGGGTGGGTGTGTGTGACTCTGTGCATATATGTGTGAGTTGGTGATTCACTGGGTGCATGGTTTCAAGAGTGCATCTGTGATGGACTGTATGGGTGGGTGAGTGTGTGAATGGGTGTGTTAGTGATTGAATGTATATCTCATTGGTACATGTGTGAGTAACTACATATGTGCAAGGCAGTATATATGTGTGTTGGAGTATATAAATGGCTATAAGTGAGATGTGTGATTGTGAGAGTGGCTGTATGGATGAGTGTGTGCTTGTATCAGTGATTGTATAAGAGCGTAAGAATGTGCTAGTATTTGTATGAGTAAGTGAGCTGGTGTGTGTATAACTGTATAGGTGAGTAAATGGGTGTGTGATTAAGTTTTTTGCATGACTGACTAGGTGTGTGAGTACCTCTATGGATGAGTGGCGGTGTGTGAGTGTTTATATAGGTGTATGAGTGCATATGATAGTCCTGTACTGAGTGACTAAGTATGAGTGACTGTACGGGTGAGTGAGTGGATGTGTGTGTAGACCTAAGAATCAGTGAGTGGGTATGTAGTTTTTGGTGTTGGAGTGTCTATGGTTTTGAGAATGGCAGTCTGTAATTTAGAGTGGGTGTATCAAAAGTTATATTAGGGTGTGAGAAGATGCATGAAATTATCACATGGATGATGTCATCAGTGATGTCATTTGAGATGTCATCAGTGATGTCATCAGTGATGTCACTGACCATGTCATGAGTGATGTAATATGTGACGTCATCAGCAGTGCATTGCGAGGCGCGAGTTATAGTTAGCTGAACTAACTATAACGGGGAATTTCTATGGTTTTGTACGAGTGAAATGTCCTACTAAATATAACTGTCCCTAAAACCTATGGTTTTTTCAGTGAATTTCAAAGGTTTTTTAAATGCTAATTTCTAACTATAACGTGTCTGAAACCTATGGTTTTTTCAGTGAATTTCAAAGGTTTTTTAAATGCTAATTTCTAACTATAACGTGCCTGAAACCTATGATTTTTTAAGTGAATTTCAAAGGTTTTTTTAAATGCTAGTTTCTAACTATGCCTACAGAGTAAGCCTGGGCGTAGTTTGCATAGTAGCACTTCACGTAGCTACGTGAAGTACATTTTCAACTACATGTAGCTATGCACATTGCGTAGTGCGTAGCTGTGTGTTTGACTGCACTGTACAATAATTGCCAAAAGCATCTTGTACAGTGCAAGTTAAGATAAACTAAATATCTCTGTCTTTATATGCTAAAAATGCATATAGTTACTACACAAAAGTGAAAACGATAAATTAACAAGCAGTGAGAGAGGTGATGATTTTGGGATCCTCCCTAACCTAGGAGAGAAGAACCAAGCAGATGCCTTGAAAACAAAAAACACATCTTTTAAACCATTCAGTGGTGGTCCCATCCTCTTAGGACCCCCCCAAGCACAGTTATTGGCAAAAATACAATCCCAACCAAAGGCCCTGCAAAGCATTATGGGACAAGATTAGAAGTGGGTAGTGAATATTATAGTATCCAATATCAAAATAATTCTACAAAGAGCTGCAGTTCCACTAGTCGTTACTAGATGTCCCTCACGAGTCAAATGCAAAAGCTTCATGAAAGGGTTTCAATGCTTTTGCATTTGACTCGTGAGGGACATCTTGTAACGACTAGTGGAACTGCAGCTTGATGTATTAATAATTTCAATGCTTTTGCATTTGACTCGTGAGGGACATCTAGTAACGACTAGTTGAACTGCAGCTCTTTGTAGAATTATTTTGATATTGGACACACTTAATATTCACTGCCCACTGCTAATCTCGTCCCATAATGCTTTGCAGGGCCTTTGGTTGGGATTGTATTTTTGCCCATAACTGTGCTTGGGGTGGTCCTAGGAGGAAGGGACCACCATTGAATCGTTCACATGATATGCTTTTTGTGTTCAAGGCATCTGCTTGGTCCTCCCCTAGGTTAGGGGGGACTCCAAAATCATCACCTCTCTCATTGCTTGATATTTTATTGTCAAAGTTCATTTTTGTGAATTGGTTATATGCTTTCTTAGCATAGAAAATTGCTTTAGCAAAGCATTTGAAGGTGTTTATTTTACTGCTGCTACGATACGTCAATTAGTACAGTTATTCACTCTGCTACGTGTAATTTGCGTAGTACGTAGTAGCACAAACTTTGCATGCTCCGTGAGCGTAGCGAAGTATTATGCCCAGGGTTACTACAGAGGTAGGACATGTGAAGAAAGAAGAAAAAACGCACAGAAAGAAGCAACAGAGGAGCAGACAGAGGCCTTGTTGCAAAATCATCCTGTGCCCACAACTTTTTCAGACGGGTACTGGTGGTAACTGACTCTGACTAACCAGAGCCAGTGCTATGCTAAAAAACACTTAGGGGTCGATTCCGATTCGGGCCGGAAAAAGCCCCGACCGACTCGGATCCGGAAAAAATACCGACCGACACGTACCCGTGGCGCCCGACACGCCAAGTACGATGCAAGGCGCGAAAACTCCGACCGACACGTAACGAAACCAAGTCGACCGACCGAGCCGCACGGAAAACAGCAATCCGGCCGGAAAAACACGCGAATCCAATCGATTGACACGCACCCGGAACAAATCCGACCGAAACGTACACGCTAACTCCAAACCGCTAAGTACGATGCAAGGCGCGAAAACCACGAGCGAGTCGGACGGAGGACAAGCCGGACGACCGACACGCATACAAAACCGAGCCGAAGCAACACAATACACCGCGACCGACGTGTACGCAGCATAGAAAACTGCACAAACACAGCGTGAACGAAACGGAGAACACCGTACGAGACCAATGCAGGGTCCGACTCGGTCACAAGAACGTTTCCAACACACACAAACAGCACAAAGGAAAAATCACCCAAAAAAAGGCCAAACAAGCAATTACCAAGCCAATAAATACTGGGGTGGGGGGTGGGGACAGAGAACAAAGACACACCCACAACTCCACCTATATAAAGGACACAAATCACTACCATGAGCCTTTGCAAATGCCATTCCACTGCCAGCACCCAAGAGAAAGCAACCACACACCCACAGCTCATCCCTCACACAAGCCACACACCATCAGCACACCAACAAATACCTACCTCACATACACCCAGCAAAACACACACTCACACACCCTCACCTGCACACCAACACACACATCACTCACCATCACCACCCATCACCATGCCCCCAAGAAGAATCACAAGTTCCTAGATTGTGAATTGGAAGTCCTGGTAGACGAGATCCTCAGGGTAGAGCCACAGCTGTTTGGCACATTGGTCCAACAGACCCCCATGTCGCAGAAAACCAAGATGTGGGAGAGGATCATCAACAGGGTGAACGCCCAATCACCATGTCGGCGCACAAAGACCGACATCCAGAACAGGTGGTATGACGTGCGCAGGAGGGTACGGAAACTGCTGAAGCAAGACTACATCAACAGCCAACACACCGGCAGTGGCCCTCCTGCCAAGCCAATATACCTCAGGCCCTGGGAGGAGAAGGTGCGGGCCATCCTACCGCCAGTGAGCATATATGGACTAGAGGACATCCCAGAGCCTGGTGAGTACACAACAAATGTACACAATATACTGCCACAAAACACACACACATCACTGTCAAGGGGAGAGTCAAACCATGCACTCATAGCAATCACACAGCAACCAGAACAGAATCATCCCAAAATGTGTATGTCAGTCAGATAAACACAACACATGCCATCAAAAAAGTCACATCCAACTGTGCCAACACATGTACAAACACAACCACAACTACAGCTAGGCAGTAGCACAAATAGAACTAACAAACACATCCACACATGTAGCCACCACAACAACACCAACACACAGTGAAGACCACTCAAAGGAAGGAATTCTATGTATGCTGGCCAAGTCTGTGTAGCCAATAGCATCATGGGAGTCGCAGTCACACATATTGCCCCCCCCCCACAACTGTCCCATCAACACCACCATGAACCATGCGCACATCACAGGGAGTGGAGAAGGACTCACAAGATGGCTGACACTGGCTACTGCTGTGGGGAGCACAAGGCCCTGCTGCCAACTGTGCACCCACAAACAGCAGGACACCACTGACTGACATCCTGAGAGACAAATTCCACTCCCTGCAATGCAAGCACGTTCCATGGTGGGATATCTGGCTGGCTGGGTGGGAAGGGGGACTTGCAGCACTGACTATAGTCACCAGCACCTCCCCTCACACCCCCCAACACAAACTACACAGTACCCACCTGGTAGAATGCAATGCCCTCCATCCTAACACAAGATCCCACAAAGCACCACCACCCTGGGTTATGTTGTGTGAAGCACAGGGACACTCTTGGGACTCTTAGCCAAACAACTGCCAGGACAACACTCCCAGCCATCCTGTCAGCACAGCCAGCCCACCCCACAGGGAAGCAGAGTCAAAGGAAGGAAGCATGGGCATGCTGGGAAGGGGGGTGGAGGCAATAGCATGATGGGAGTCGTAGTCACAGACATTGCTCAGCCTCACAACTGGCCCATCAACACCACCCTGAACCATGCTCACATCACAGGGAGTGGAGAAGGACTCACAAGATGGCTGACACTGGCTACTGCTGTGGGGAGCACAAGGCCCTGCTGCCAACTGTGCACCCACAAACAGCAGGACACCACTGACTGACATCCTGAGAGACAACTTCCACTCCCTGCAATGCAAGCACGTTCCATGGTGGGATATCTGGCTGGCTGGGTGGGAAGGGGGACTTGCAGCACTGACTATAGTCACCAGCACCTCCCCTCACACCCCCCAACACAAACTCCACAGTACCCACCTGGTAGTATGCAATGCCCTCCATCCTAACACAAGATCCCACAAAGCACCACCACCCTGGGTTATGTTGTGTGAAGCACAGGGACACTCTTGGGACTCTTAGCCAAACAACTGCCAGGACAACACTCCCAGCCATCCTGTCAGCACAGCCAGCCCACCCCACAGGGAAGCAGAGTCAAAAGGAAGGAAGCATGGGCATGCTGGGAAGGGGGTGGAGGCAATAGCATGATGGGAGTCGTAGTCACAGACATTGCTCAGCCTCACAACTGGCCCATCAACACCACCCTGAACCATGCTCACATCACAGGGAGTGGAGAAGGACTCACAAGATGGCTGACACTGGCTACTGCTGTGGGAGCACAAGGCCCTGCTGCCAACTGTGCACCCAAAAACAGCAGGACACCACTGACTGACATCCTGAGAGACAACTTCCACTCCCTGCAATGCAAGCACGTTCCATGGTGGGATATCTGGCTGGCTGGGTGGGAAGGGGGACTTGCAGCACTGACTATAGTCACCAGCACCTCCCCTCACACCCCCCCAACACAAACTCCACAGTACCCACCTGGTAGAATGCAATGCCCTCCATCCTAACACAAGATCCCACAAAGCACCACCACCCTGGGTTATGTTGTGTGAAGCACAGGGACACTCTTGGGACTCTTAGCCAAACAACTGCCAGGACAACACTCCCAGCCATCCTGTCAGCACAGCCAGCCCACCCCACAGGGAAGCAGAGTCAAAAGGAAGGAAGCATGGGCATGCTGGGAAGGGGGTGGAGGCAATAGCATGATGGGAGTCGTAGTCACAGACATTGCTCAGCCTCACAACTGGCCCATCAACACCACCCTGAACCATGCTCACATCACAGGGAGTGGAGAAGGACTCACAAGATGGCTGACACTGGCTACTGCTGTGGGGAGCACAAGGCCCTGCTGCCAACTGTGCACCCACAAACAGCAGGACACCACTGACTGACATCCTGAGAGACAACTTCCACTCCCTGCAATGCAAGCACGTTCCATGGTGGGATATCTGGCTGGCTGGGTGGGAAGGGGGACTTGCAGCACTGACTATAGTCACCAGCACCTCCCCTCACACCCCCCAACACAAACTCCACAGTACCCACCTGGTAGAATGCAATGCCCTCCATCCTAACACAAGATCCCACAAAGCACCACCACCCTGGGTTATGTTGTGTGAAGCACAGGGACACTCTTGGGACTCTTAGCCAAACAACTGCCAGGACAACACTCCCAGCCATCCTGTCAGCACAGCCAGCCCACCCCACAGGGAAGCAGAGTCAAAGGAAGGAAGCATGGGCATGCTGGGAAGGGGGGTGAAGGCAATAGCATGATGGGAGTCGTAGTCACAGACATTGCTCAGCCTCACAACTGGCCCATCAACACCACCCTGAACCATGCTCACATCACAGGGAGTGGAGAAGGACTCACAAGATGGCTGACACTGGCTACTGCTGTGGGGAGCACAAGGCCCTGCTGCCAACTGTGCACCCACAAACAGCAGGACACCACTGACTGACATCCTGAGAGACAACTTCCACTCCCTGCAATGCAAGCACGTTCCATGGTGGGATATCTGGCTGGCTGGGTGGGAAGGGGGACTTGCAGCACTGACTATAGTCACCAGCACCTCCCCTCACACCCCCCAACACAAACTACACAGTACCCACCTGGTAGAATGCAATGCCCTCCATCCTAACACAAGATCCCACAAAGCACCACCACCCTGGGTTATGTTGTGTGAAGCACAGGGACACTTTTGGGACTCTTAGCCAAACAACTGCCAGGACAACACTCCCAGCCATCCTGTCAGCACAGCCAGCCCACCCCACAGGGAAGCAGAGTCAAAAGGAAGGAAGCATGGGCATGCTGGGAAGGGGGTGGAGGCAATAGCATGATGGGAGTCGTAGTCACAGACATTGCTCAGCCTCACAACTGGCCCATCAACACCACCCTGAACCATGCTCACATCACAGGGAGTGGAGAAGGACTCACAAGATGGCTGACACTGGCTACTGCTGTGGGGAGCACAAGGCCCTGCTGCCAACTGTGCACCCACAAACAGCAGGACACCACTGACTGACATCCTGAGAGACAACTTCCACTCCCTGCAATGCAAGCACGTTCCATGGTGGGATATCTGGCTGGCTGGGTGGGAAGGGGGACTTGCAGCACTGACTATAGTCACCAGCACCTCCCCTCACACCCCCCAACACAAACTCCACAGTACCCACCTGGTAGAATGCAATGCCCTCCATCCTAACACAAGATCCCACAAAGCACCACCACCCTGGGTTATGTTGTGTGAAGCACAGGGACACTCTTGGGACTCTTAGCCAAACAACTGCCAGGACAACACTCCCAGCCATCCTGTCAGCACAGCCAGCCCACCCCACAGGGAAGCAGAGTCAAAAGGAAGGAAGCATGGGCATGCTGGGAAGGGGGTGAAGGCAATAGCATGATGGGAGTCGTAGTCACAGACATTGCTCAGCCTCACAACTGGCCCATCAACACCACCCTGAACCATGCTCACATCACAGGGAGTGGAGAAGGACTCACAAGATGGCTGACACTAGCTACTGCTGTGGGAGCACAAGGCCCTGCTGCCAACTGTGCACCCACAAACAGCAGGACACCACTGACTGACATCCTGAGAGACAACTTCCACTCCCTGCAATGCAAGCACGTTCCATGGTGGGATATCTGGCTGGCTGGGTGGGAAGGGGGACTTGCAGCACTGACTATAGTCACCAGCACCTCCCCTCACACCCCCCAACACAAACTACACAGTACCCACCTGGTAGAATGCAATGCCCTCCATCCTAACACAAGATCCCACAAAGCACCACCACCCTGGGTTATGTTGTGTGAAGCACAGGGACACTTTTGGGACTCTTAGCCAAACAACTGCCAGGACAACACTCCCAGCCATCCTGTCAGCACAGCCAGCCCACCCCACAGGGAAGCAGAGTCAAAGGAAGGAAGCATGGGCATGCGGGGAAGGGGGTGGAGGCAATAGCATGATGGGAGTCGTAGTCACAGACATTGCTCAGCCTCACAACTGGCCCATCAACACCACCCTGAACCATGCTCACATCACAGGGAGTGGAGAAGGACTCACAAGATGGCTGACACTGGCTACTGCTGTGGGGAGCACAAGGCCCTGCTGCCAACTGTGCACCCACAAACAGCAGGACACCACTGACTGACATCCTGAGAGACAACTTCCACTCCCTGCAATGCAAGCACGTTCCATGGTGGGATATCTGGCTGGCTGGGTGGGAAGGGGGACTTGCAGCACTGACTATAGTCACCAGCACCTCCCCTCACACCCCCCAACACAAACTACACAGTACCCACCTGGTAGAATGCAATGCCCTCCATCCTAACACAAGATCCCACAAAGCACCACCACCCTGGGTTATGTTGTGTGAAGCACAGGGACACTCTTGGGACTCTTAGCCAAACAACTGCCAGGACAACACTCCCAGCCATCCTGTCAGCACAGCCAGCCCACCCCACAGGGAAGCAGAGTCAAAAGGAAGGAAGCATGGGCATGCTGGGAAGGGGGTGAAGGCAATAGCATGATGGGAGTCGTAGTCACAGACATTGCTCAGCCTCACAACTGGCCCATCAACACCACCCTGAACCATGCTCACATCACAGGGAGTGGAGAAGGACTCACAAGATGGCTGACACTGGCTACTGCTGTGGGGAGCACAAGGCCCTGCTGCCAACTGTGCACCCACAAACAGCAGGACACCACTGACTGACATCCTGAGAGACAACTTCCACTCCCTGCAATGCAAGCACGTTCCATGGTGGGATATCTGGCTGGCTGGGTGGGAAGGGGGACTTGCAGCACTGACTATAGTCACCAGCACCTCCCCTCACACCCCCCAACACAAACTACACAGTACCCACCTGGTAGAATGCAATGCCCTCCATCCTAACACAAGATCCCACAAAGCACCACCACCCTGGGTTATGTTGTGTGAAGCACAGGGACACTCTTGGGACTCTTAGCCAAACAACTGCCAGGACAACACTCCCAGCCATCCTGTCAGCACAGCCAGCCCACCCCACAGGGAAGCAGAGTCAAAAGGAAGGAAGCATGGGCATGCTGGGAAGGGGGTGAAGGCAATAGCATGATGGGAGTCGTAGTCACAGACATTGCTCTGCCTCACAACTGGCCCATCAACACCACCCTGAACCATGCTCACATCACAGGGAGTGGAGAAGGACTCACAAGATGGCTGACACTGGCTACTGCTGTGGGGAGCACAAGGCCCTGCTGCCAACTGTGCACCCACAAACAGCAGGACACCACTGACTGACATCCTGAGAGACAACTTCCACTCCCTGCAATGCAAGCACGTTCCATGGTGGGATATCTGGCTGGCTGGGTGGGAAGGGGGACTTGCAGCACTGACTATAGTCACCAGCACCTCCCCTCACACCCCCCCAACACAAACTACACAGTACCCACCTGGTAGAATGCAATGCCCTCCATCCTAACACAAGATCCCACAAAGCACCACCACCCTGGGTTATGTTGTGTGAAGCACAGGGACACTCTTGGGACTCTTAGCCAAACAACTGCCAGGACAACACTCCCAGCCATCCTGTCAGCACAGCCAGCCCACCCCACAGGGAAGCAGAGTCAAAAGGAAGGAAGCATGGGCATGCTGGGAAGGGGGTGAAGGCAATAGCATGATGGGAGTCGTAGTCACAGACATTGCTCAGCCTCACAACTGGCCCATCAACACCACCCTGAACCATGCTCACATCACAGGGAGTGGAGAAGGACTCACAAGATGGCTGACACTGGCTACTGCTGTGGGGAGCACAAGGCCCTGCTGCCAACTGTGCACCCACAAACAGCAGGACACCACTGACTGACATCCTGAGAGACAACTTCCACTCCCTGCAATGCAAGCACGTTCCATGGTGGGATATCTGGCTGGCTGGGTGGGAAGGGGGACTTGCAGCACTGACTATAGTCACCAGCACCTCCCCTCACACCCCCCAACACAAACTACACAGTACCCACCTGGTAGAATGCAATGCCCTCCATCCTAACACAAGATCCCACAAAGCACCACCACCCTGGGTTATGTTGTGTGAAGCACAGGGACACTCTTGGGACTCTTAGCCAAACAACTGCCAGGACAACACTCCCAGCCATCCTGTCAGCACAGCCAGCCCACCCCACAGGGAAGCAGAGTCAAAAGGAAGGAAGCATGGGCATGCTGGGAAGGGGGTGGAGGCAATAGCATGATGGGAGTCGTAGTCACAGACATTGCTCAGCCTCACAACTGGCCCATCAACACCACCCTGAACCATGCTCACATCACAGGGAGTGGAGAAGGACTCACAAGATGGCTGACACTGGCTACTGCTGTGGGAGCACAAGGCCCTGCTGGCAACTGTGCACCAACAAACAGCAGGACACCACTGACTGACATCCTGAGAGACAACTTCCACTCCCTGCAATGCAAGCACGTTCCATGGTGGGATAACTGACTGGCTGTGTGGGTGGGAAGGAGGTCCGGCTGTCAACCAAACACAAGCAATGCAGACCATGTTCACACCCCAGAAAATACATAGAAATGCCCAAATAATGCAGGACAATGTGCCACACCAATATCAACCCCTGACTGTGACGACTTAGGACAATGCAATGTACAGGCCCGCACCCAGAGGCACAGTCACAACTGTCATGTGTGTCAACCATTGATGCCTGCAGAAACATGACATACATTGTTTGTGTCTCCCAAAAACAGGTGATGATGGGGACACAGCAGCAGACGCTGAGGAGTCCCAGTCCCAGGCTCAAGAGGATGCCGAGCTCACTGGCGTCGTACAGCCTCTGTCCTCCTCGGACGATGAAGAACAACCTGGCACATCCGGTGCAAGTCAACATGCAGCACCAGCAGGACCACCAGCTGCAGCACCAGCAGGACCACCAGCTGCACCCCCTGCACCCACCCCTACAACGACTGTCACCACAAATACCATCCCTGCCGACATGGACAGAATAAGGAGCAACACCAGCACAGTGACCCTGGACCAACCTGGGGCCATGGACACCACCACCACCACCAACCGCCAAGGTGGACCAGGGTTATCTGTGCGTGCCACTGCACACACTGCACATGTCAGCAGGGGTGGTGGGAGGGGTGGGAGACAGAGGTCGCTGCTTGCAGACGTTGCTGGTGTGCATGACGACCCACAACTGGTACGCATAGCTGATGCGTACCAGTCCAGCACCGGAGAGCTCAGCCAGGTAGTGGGGCTCCTCAGAGACATTAAACAGCAGCAGGCTGCCCATCATGCCCGCTTGGACTCCGACATGTCCCACGTGGAGTCACACATGTCCCGTGTGGACTCACACATGTCCCGCGTGGAATCCAAGTGGGATGCACTGCATGAGATGACGGCAGTGCACAGGGACATTTTACAATGCCTCCGCCAGATGAACAGCAACCAGTCCACACCTCCCTATGTGCCAACAACATCTGGTGCCGAACAAACTGCAACTGCCACAGGGAGGGAGGAGGACTCTGGCGGAGAGTCCCCTGCACCGCAGCAACCTGCACTTGAGGGGCCCCCCCAAGAAGAGGGGTCGTCCGAGGAGGGAAAAGTGAGAGGCCGATGGCCAAGCGCAACTCCCAGGAAGCCTGAACCTGTTCTGGATGTTCGCCTTTGTGCACAGACTGTTCACCCTGTTGACGGCAACACTACTCCCACACATTGCATGGGGAGTACAAGTTGGACCAATGTGTCAGACAACTGTGGCCCCGATACTGGGGATCCTGTCTACCCGGACTTTCAATTCACCTAGGAACTTGGGATTGCAAGATTCATGTACAGCACAACCCATCCTATGCACTATTAACACAAATGTATCACAATGAACACACAAATACACCATACTTGCCTCTGTCGTGATTCCAACGTGGGTGCTGTTATGGGGATGATGAACTGCAAAATTACACTGTGTATGCGAACTGCAACAGCAAGGACAACACAGGCATGTGAGTACAGGCAACGTGACACACATGAGGGAGACACACCACCAGGGCTACACGACACATACACACCTAGGCCATCTGACTCATTGCCTACACTGATGTTGCCAGGGAAGACGGTGCAATGCACAGACACCACACCCATTCCCAGTTGTAGTCAAGTAGCCCACTGGTGC